>CM019753.1:2870443-3126885 GCA_009761765.1 Phenacoccus solenopsis
AAATGATACTTTACAAGAAATAGCTGCTCCTACTATTGAAGAGCACTATCGAAACATAATCTTCCGAAATTTAGAAAACTTATGGTTTAAAATATAATGCAAAACGAGAGGTTTTCAACATTGGAAAGCAAGAAGTTGAGATTTCACCAGAATTTACGCCTGGATTAATAAATTTACTAACTGCTAATCAACCTTTGACTATACCTCAAATGATTTGAACCATTATATCAAAATACTTTTGCAAACTAAAGCTCATAAACGAAAGGATGGATATTGGAAATCAACTGATACTGCGAAATATGAATTTTTAAAAGATGTGGTGAAACCAATGATGAACGAACTTAACTTTAGACAAAATTTGAAACAAAAAAAAAAGAAACACTAAGATAACGAAGATGATAATGATGTGTATACCGCTGATGATGAATATGACTATGGAATACTGAACAAATCATTCCTTCCATCAAAATCTGGTAAAGGAATAAACAATAAAAAGAGTGTTTCTAAAAATAGTAAAATTAAAATGAAAAGGAATAAAAGAAGTTCCTTTTAATAAAATTATGATACCTAGTAAAAAAAATACCAATTGATATATTATGATGATATTAATGAATTAGTAGAACGATTAAAACTACTAACTGGCGAACAAATGGCAGGAAATGATTCTCCTCAAATTTGTAATGAAATACAAGCAATTATTGAAGAATTAGAAGAATCTAAAATAATTAAATAATTTTAATTCACACAGTTTCCGTTAGCTATTGGATATAAGTATATATAAAGTTGACACGTTACTTGTACAATTTCATTTTATGTTAATAGGTAGGTAAGTAAGTAGGTTTTTTTTTTATTTCATTTTGTTACAATGGGAGATAACATTAAACATATCATCGTTGATGAACTACACGCGCCAGCTAGACGGCATTTTTTCGTCGACGCGTAGAAATTAATCATTATATGACTTATATGCTGGAGATTTGATTGAAATGAGACAATATGCTAAAATGAATAAAAACCATAATTATATATTAGTTGTGATTAATTGTTTTTCCAAAATGGTCTTCACTGAGCCATTAAAAACGAAACGAGGTACTGAAGTAGCAAGTAAATTAGAAAAAATATTTTCTTTGAATCATCCTCCAATAAATTTTCAAACAGATGATGGAAAAGAATTTTTTAATAAGGACTGTAATAAAATTTTCCAAAAATTCAACATCAATCACTACTCTACCTATTCTCCTATTAAATGCGGAATTGTGGAAAGAGTGATTAGAACATTAAAAGGATTATTATTTCGTGAATTTAGCTATAATGGGAACTATAAATACCTGAACATTCTTCCTCAAATTGTCGATAAATATAATAATACAAGACATCGAACGATAGAATGTAAACCAGTTGATGTTTCGTTACAAAATGAAGCTCAAGTATTAAGCAGAATTATTAAAAATAGTGGACCACCAGTGGCATATAAAAAAAATCTATATTTAAATAAGGAAAAATTTAAGTTAGATGATTACGTTCGTATTAGTAAGTATAAATCAATTTTTGATAAAGGTTATACACAAAATTGGAGCAATGAAATTTTTAAAATTGTAGAAGTACGTAAAAGTATACCTGTCACATATTTATTGAGTGATAAAAACGGAAAACCAATTTTAGGAAGTTTTTATGAACAAGAATTACAAAAGGTAAACAATCCTGATGTTTACTTGGTGGAAAAAATATTACGAAAAAAGGAAACAATATTATGTTAAATGGTTAGGTTTACCTACTTCTGAAAATTCATGGATTAAAAAATCAGCCTTAGCATGTTGAAGGAAAATTATTTCTATTAGAAATCTACTGATTAGGTTTAGCAGTGAGCACCGATTAGTAAGATATTATTCAAAATAGTAAAATAGGTTCTTAGTTATGATTACAATATCATGAATTATTCACAATATTATGCATTGCTGAATAAGTCAATCATCACAAATATGATATACGCATATATAGGTAAATTTCATTAGTTGATAATCTCGAGTTGATGGGTCAGGTTGAATTTTACTCAGTTGAATTTTACTCTAGTATAAATTTAAAGTTGCCTTTACATTGTGCACTAATGCTTATTATATTTTACCTATTACTTATTTACGTATATTTATAACGCGAATATAGTTATTCTGTTTTAAAATTGTTTCTAAATGGAGTATTATCATAAATTAATTTTAGAATCTCAAATTAATGTTAATAATATGCATTTTCATGTTGAGGTTGGTATGTTAGCTCATTCAAATTTTAATCCAATTATTCGTATTACTACAATTTGGAGTTTAGAATTTCAACAACTAATATTAACCTGCGATGAATGGTTTTTATTCATAAAACGAGAATTTGGTATAGTTAATGATTTTTTAAACGTTTGAGTTCAATAGAATTTAATGAGATACAGATCTCGAAAAATCTCAAAGTATTGTTTGATGTTGAAAGTGAAGCAGTAACACTAGTTAAAAATGATAATTTTCGACTGTCTTTTAAAAACGACTTCTTTCAAGAGTTGATTCGTTGGTATGAGACAATTTCGTTGAGGTTAGAATTTTTAAATAAATACAGCATATTTGCTAATTACATATTTTCAAGGTATGTAAATTATTTTTTAAAAAAATCTGATAAATCTTATCATGAAATTGAATACCTTTCTTCGAACGATTTGCCAGAAATTGAAAACATGCAGTTCAATTTTACAGGATTAGATAAATTAGTATGTTTAAATATCCAATCAGAAATCAGAATTAATGTTCAAGAAAAGTAGTTAAGCGAACAGATCTTATGAAAAATTTTTATTCACAAAGTTGGATTGAAAGCAATTGTATGTGCATGTTTAATTGATTTATCATATTTGATCGTTTATTAGCTTAAAATGGAATCGCGTAAAATTTTATTTATTGATTTCACATATTATATTGGTTTAAATGATAAAGCTGTAATAAAAGAATTTGTATGCATGAATTTAAATGGTGATTTTGGATTTCATGAAATATTATCACCACCATACCCGAAAAATTTACTGTCAAACAAGGATCAAGAAACAAATAATTGGTGTCATGAAAATTGTGGTCTAGTTTCGTGGGAACATGGAATCAAACCGTACGTTATCCTGAAAGATATATGTTACGAAATTGTTCGTTACAATCCAGAAATAATATTTGTAAAAGGACCAGCAAAATACACTTATCTTACATCGCTGTTTACATCTGAGCTTCAAGAATACAATCATAGCTTTTTGAATGGTATGGAATCTATAATTATAGAAATGGAATCTCGTTTTATTAATATACCATCACTGAAAAAATTAAGAACCCAATTCCCTACTTTAACTCGCTTTGGAGGTAGTTGCTATTTTCATAATGATAACTGTTCATTATTGAATGTCAAATTGTTGATTCATTGGTTTTTTTTAAATGATCGAAATGAATTTGTGTTGTATTAATTGAGTAGGTATAGGTACCTACTGATTGAAACCAAAAATATACGCCTATCATAAAATATGTATTAATCTAAACATAATTATATAATATAGTTCAATACAATTTTAATATTATTTATTAAGAGTAATGTACTTTTATGAATTTCGAAAATAAAATTATTCATGTAAACCGTATACCCAATTTTTTTTTATACTCTCAACTATTGTTTCATACTTGCGTCTTTGCAATATATATATATTAGATGATATTTCTTGAATATAAGGAAAGCAATAGCTTATTTTCTTCATTAAAACTCAATTAAAAGAATTGTATCAATTCTTATCATAGGTGAACATACGCGTGTGGTTTGGAATTTACCTGTGCGATTAGATTTGTCCGTTATGTATTTACACGTGCTGTCATAATTTTGTTAATTTCAGCTTTTCTTTTGCTTCAAGATCTCGATATTCATCAACCATTATTGCTCACTTCATTGTTAGACTTGGTAAGGAGTGTTCAGTGTGTTCATTGTACAATCTAACTTTTTTTAAATTTGCGATTAATAATTCATCGTAATTACAATCTAACTTTTTCTTAAATTTGTGATTAATAATTCAATTTTTGAAACTTTGGTGTAAGTAGATAATAATGGCTTCAACATCGAACGTTCAAGTAAGTACCTATATTATTTTAATCTACTTCTTAAAATTCATAAACAAAATTATTTTTTAAATATGCAACCCATGTACCATTTATCAGTGATAGGTTTTACCTCTCTTCAATGATTTACTTTTCAATGTTACCAGATTTTTGATCACTACAAGGTTATAAATTTTAATTTTAATATTTGAATTTTTTAAGATTTTTGGTTGGAAAAAAAATTAAATTTCTTATAAGCTTTGGCACATCTGATCAATTAATCGCGTATCCAACACCTCTCCGTTTCCAATTGACTTCAGATAATCAGAGTCTATATTACCTTTCTCAATCTCTTTCCTAAAATGATTTGCTTTTAGGATTACGAGATTTTGATCACTACAAGACTATAAATTTTAATTTTAATATTTGAAATTTTTTAAAATTTTTAGTTGAAAAAAATCAAATTTTAAATTTTTATAAGCTTTAGCACATCTGATCGGTTAATCGCGTATCCGACACTTCTCCGTTTTCAATTGATTTCAGATAATCAGAGTCTATATTACCTTTCTCAATCTCTTTCCTAAAATGATTTGCTTTTAGAATTACGAGATTTTGATCACTACAAGGCTATAAATTTTAATTTTAATATTTGAAATTTTTTAAAATTTTTAGTTGAAAAAAATCAAATTTTAAATTTTTATAAGCTTTAGCACATCTGATCGATTAATTGCGTATCCGACACCTCTCCGTTTCCAATTGATTTCAGATAATCAGAGTCTATATTATTTTTTCAATCTCTTTCCTGAATGATTTACTTTTAGGGTTACGAGATAATTTTTAAATTTGATATTTGTTTTATTTTTAGTCGAAAAAAACCGAAAATCCGTCATCGTCTTTTATATTCATAAAGAAAAATGTGGAAATAACGATGGATGACCTAAAAATAATGATCGAAAATGTGACGAACAAATGGAGCAGCGATATAATAGAGGAAGATGTAAGCAATATATCTGATTTTCGAATTCTTCAGTTAAATTATTTATTATCAATAATTAATATTTTATAGGAAAATGGAATCGTCGTGAGATTTCCATTTTATATGAAGCTGGCAACGATTAAAAATAAAATCGAAGAATTTGGATTGGAGGAAGCAATAGACGTTCATCGAACCTCAATTATAGACAAAGAGAAGAAGCGAAAATTCGACGAATTATTAGAAAAATATGGTTCGAAGAAATCAAAGGTGTAAAGTTTGTTTCATTTTATTTTATTAAATACATTTAGTATTCGATTATAAAATCATCTTTTGTTGTTTTTTTTTTTGTTTTTTTTTTTGTTTCTCAATACAGGATTATTGTCAAATTTGTAAACTGAAATCAAAAAATTTAAAATATCATGAACGTAAACGAATCCATTTGCAGAACCTGGTTAATTTAATACTAAAAGAAGAAAAAAAAAAGATTCCAAGAAGAAATAATTTTAAAAGAAATTTTTATAAAAGTGCTTTTAATAATAAGATTAAAACATTTTTATTTATAAATCAAAATTACTTCTTAGACATTAGCAATTTTTTTGATAAAATAAAAACTTCTCTCCTAAATTTAATTGAAAATCAACTTACAGAGAAAAACTCAATAAAAGTACATTGTAATTTTTTCGTAGAATATAAAAAAATTTCGGGAGAACAACGGGTATTTAATTTTAATACAAGTTCTCTCACTTTTTTTAATAATAGCGATATAAGTATTGAGAAATTTTTTCTTCAAATCGAAAATCAAAATGAAAATTTATCTAAAACTGGGTCAGGTTGGATTTTCAATAAAATTTTAGAAATGGAAGTTATTATAAACCAAAATAATATTTTACGATTTAAAATGGGTTCGTTCATAGATTTACCACCCCGATTAAAAAATACCAAATCCGCTATCAACCCAAAATGTAATGATGATAAATGTTTTTATTATTGTATCTTGGCAAAATTTTTAAAACAAGGAGAAAAAGGTGATGTAATTCATACTTACTATGGCTTAGAGAAAAGAATTAAAAAAGAGTTTAGAATAACATTTGATTTTTCCAACATTGAATTTCCAACCACCTTACAAGACGTCGACAAATTCGTGAAAAAAAATACTTTCCTTTCTATTAATATATTTGGCATAGAAAAAAATCAAATTATACCCATCAAAATTTGTGAGATGGAAAAAAATCTTCATTACGATTTGTTATTCCTTTCAAACACTTCTCGAAAACATTTTGTCTACATAAAAAATTTGAACAAATTGATTAGACATCAACTAACTAAAAATATGAGTGCAATTCAAGTTTGCAAAAGATGTTTATGTTATTTTCAAGGTTCAAAAAAATTCGAAAAACTTGCCGTTCATAAAAAACTTTGTCAAGAAATCACCTTAGAACCTGCTAAATACACGTTACCGTTTGAAAATAAAGCTAAACTAAAATTTGAAAATTTACAATGGTGCTATCCTATCGAATACGTAGGATTTGCCGATTTTGAAACTATGTTAGTACCTGAAACGGATTCTGAATTATCTCAAAAATTGCAAAGACATGAACCAATTGCTGTATGCTTCTATATTGTAGGAAAAAATAATAAAAAATTTATGTCTCCAAAGATCTATGTTGGTGAAAACTGCGTTGAAATTTTTTTTTACTGGATAGAGCGTTATGCAAAAGCTATATACAAAAAATACAAAAAATTTGAAACAATTAACTTCAACACTCTATTCACTCCTTCAGAATGGAAAAAATTTTATGATCAAAAAGTCTGTTGTATTTGCAACCTGGAATTTCAAATTGAAGAAAAAAGAGTACGTCATCATAATCATTTGACGGGAGAATACATAGGTGCTGCGCATAACAGCTGTAATTTAAAACTGAAAACACCTAATTTTCTACCAATTTTTTTTCATAATCTTTCCAAATATGACGCGCATCTTATAGTGCACGGGTTTACTCGAAACAGCGGTGACATCGCTGTTATTCCTAGCACTGAAGAACAATACATAAGCTTCTCTAAAAAAATTAAAAAAAATTTTTATATTCGTTTTGTTGATTCTTATCGTTTTTTGTCAACCAGTCTTCGAACGTTAGTTGATAATTTACCAAAAAACGAATTGATTCATACAAAACTTCATTTTCAGGATAAGGTTTCACTTATTTCACAAAAAGGTTATTTTTGTTATGAATTTTTTGATGATATTTCCAAATTACAATTAAAGGAGTTACCTGCGAAGGAACATTTTATAGTAAATTAGAAAATAACGGAATTTCTGACGATGAATATAATTTTGCAAAATTATGTTGGTCAACTTTTAACTGTAGGAACCTGGAAGAATACTTAATAATTTATTGTATTTCTGATGTATTGTTATTGACTGACTGTTTTCTAGCATTTCGTAATTTATGTTTAAAAAATTATGACCTAGACCCTTGTTATTTTTATTCCCTTCCAGGGTTTACATTTCAAGCAATGTTAAAAAAACTGAGGTTCAGTTCGATTTGTTAACGGATATGGAACAATATTTTTTTTTGAGAAAGGACTTCGAGGAGGAATTACAAATACAGTTTCAAAATATTCTGAAAGCAATTCTATTCATACCCCGAATTTTGATCCGAATAAGCCTCTTAATTCCATTCTATACATTGATGCCAATAATCTATATGGGTATGCTATGTGTCAAAAATTACCTGTGAATAACTTTCTATGGGTTGATGAAAAAGAATACACTAAATTTACTCCAGATTTCATTCAAAATTTACCAGATGATGGAGATTTTGGTTTTTTTTTTTGAAGTTGATTTAGACTATCCTAATCATCTTCACGACAAACATAATGACTTCCCTTTAGCTGTTGAAAAAAAATGTTCACCAAATTCCAAACAAATAAAACTTTTATGTACTTTTGAACAAAAAAAAAACTATGTTTTACATTATAGAAATTTAAAGTTGTACTTAAAATACGGTCTTGAACTAAAAAAAATTCATAAAATTTTGAAATTTGATCAATCATCATTTTTATCATCATATATCAATCAAAATACTGTCTTAAGACAAAAATCTTCCAATGATTTTGATAGATCTTTGTTTAAATTATTGAATAACGCTTGCTTTGGCAAATTCATCGAGAACCAACGATCTCGATTGAATTTCAAACTTGTATGTGATGATGTTAAACTTGAACGAAGCATTTCAAAAAGTTCTTTTAAAAGATCGACAGTGTTTACTGAAAATTTAGTTGGAATACATTTTTTCAAAGGTATTGTTACGTTGAACAAACCAATATTTGTTGGAATTTCTATACTAGAACTTTCACGAGAGTTCATGTACAATTTTTTTTACGAAAAGTTGAGCATGATTTTTCATGATATTCCCTTTCCAAAATTACTCTACATGGACACTGATTCATTCATTCTTTCCGTAGCAACGGAGGACATAAATAAATACATAAAAATTCAACTTTTTTCGATTCTTCCAATTACCCTCCAACTCATGAATGTTACAACGATGTGAATAAACAAATTCCAGGTTTCTTCAAAAATGAATTGGCCAACATACACTGTTCTCGATTCATTTCCTTATCACCCAAAGTATATAGCATGGAACTCATGGCATCATCGTCATCAACATCTTCAACAATAATCAAAAAAGCTAAGGGAGTTAAAAAAAATATTCTACAGAAAGAAATTTCTTTCGAAGATTTTTATAACTGCCTTTTTAATGACATAAAAGTAACTAAAAACCAAATTCTTTTTCGATCCTACCGTCATAAAATTTACACAATTTTACAGTCAAAATTATGTTTAAATTCATTTTGTGATAAAAGATTTTTTTATAATAAAATTGATAGTTTAGCTCATGGTCATTACAAAATTAAAGAAATGCGTTAGAAAAGAATAATAAAGATGATATCGATGATGAGATTCCACAGCTCATAAACTAATTAACTAATTAACTAAAAAAAATAATAATCGTAGTAGAGCTCTGTAGCCAAGTATACATTTACACCATATTTGGTCAAGAAGTCTATCAAAATTTTAAAATCTAAAAAATAAGTTAAAATCAGGCTAAAGTAGGTGTGTAAGGACCACCATAATGTTCCTTAAAAAGCCCATCAATGCAGTTACCTGCACTGAGCCACTGACCAAGCTGTGCTTTAAACGGTGAGATAGATACGTTGACGGGCTTTTTGAGGAAGATTATAGCGGTTCAGCACATCCTAGATGATAATACAGTGATAGCGATGACATCGTTATCTTTGAGTTAACGCATAACTATGCAATATTATCATGGCGTATAATTTCAAGTTTTTTTCTTTTCTTTTTCTTTTTTAGGAGGAATTAATTCTAGACCATACTACTTTAAAACATAATGGTAGAGAAATAAACATTGGCAACGAATTAGAAGAGTTAATATCATTCGATAATGAATATTTTTGGAATAATCGTGAATTCAAAAAAACAAAACAAAAAATCTCTAGAACTTTAACCAATTTTTTATCAAAAAAAAAATTTTCAATTGAAAAAATTACCTTTTTAAATTTACAAAATTTCGACCCATTCCATATACATTTGTTCATAACGTTTTCCGATCTTAATATAAAAATTGTGAATATTTTTGACTGTAATTTTATTGAATTAAATACATCGTTATCGGAAACACTTCATTACACGTTAGGAACTAGTATGAATGAGGTTATTGTAAAAAATTGTATTTATGGATACCAAAATAATTTAACTTATAGAATAAATTGTGATTTTAAACCTCTTAAAGGAAAACTTTTTTTAACTTATGTTGATGAAAAAATTATTAAATAACTTCTATAATATTTTTTATTAGATAACTGAATGCGAATTGTTAAATTGGTTGCCGAATGAAATGACACTAACAATTTTTGAAAACTTGAAAAAAAAAGAAGATGTCATTAATTTAAAATTAAGCTGTAAATTTATTTATAATTTAATAGAAAGGTATCCTAAGAATTTTAGAATTCATGAAGTACAAATTTGCGGCACGGAGGTAATTCACAATGGAAATAAAATAAATTTTTTTCAACATTTTGGCTTCAATTTTTCCGATTTCATGGTATGCGAAGAAATTAAATTCGAAAAAAGTATTTCAAAAATTCAAAATTTATTTAAAAGTTTCACAAACGATTGTTGTATAGAAAATATTGTATTTAAAAATGTAAAAATTTCTAATTTCAATTCCATTTATACTTTTTTATGTCTTTTTGATTTGAATCAAACAATAAAATTCATAGAATTTAATCAGTGTGAATTACCTCCAGAGCGGGAATTTGTACTATATACGTACACTAGAGAGGTACGTATATTTCATAAATGTGAGGGAATATTATTTGAGAATTGTTTTTATTTAAAAACTGTTTTGGTTCAGCCTCGAACAAAACTTGATGAAAAACTCAAATATAAGGTTTTAAAAGCAATTTTCAAAAGGCAAAACGGAGAATTAATTTTGATGGAAAAGAAGGAAATTTTTGAGAACTTGGTGGAAAAAAAAAGATGATACAAAAAAAGATTTAGTGTTCCCTCACACTTGATGCATTGTTTTAAAAAAAATGTAATCATTATTCGATTTTTTAAATCTATTAAAACTTATTATAAACGCACTTCGAGTGTCATTTGAATTTTCTACGTGTACTATGATACACCTATTAAGGTGATTATTCAATTAATTATTTTGTATACCTATAATGTAATATCATTATAATCATTAAGAAGAATACATTGTATATTTTCGTATTTATTTGAAAATAAATATTTCAATTGATTCAATTTTGTTTTTCATAACATCTACCTATTCATATTTTGGTAATTTGTACGATCAATTTCTCTAAGCCATAGGCATGGCGTTATGACAGAGGGATACGACGACAAATTGATACTCTAACGGTCAAGAGTTTTGGTAATTTTATTTTCAATCTCATTCATTTTTTTTTCTTACAATACTTACACGTACTCGGTAATCGAAGTATTCGAAGGTTAAGAATATGTTCGAAATAATAATTCGAAATCGAGTATGTAGTCGTTGAATATACTGCAATTAACAATTTACATATATGCGAATACTTCCTCTAACATTAATGGATGGTACTGTGGCGTAGTGGTTAGGCGACGGACTTCCAACGCAACGGTCGTCGGTTCGATTCCCGCGCGAGTAAGTAAATTTTTATTAAAATAATAATTGTCAATCTCCATAAACGTAGGCGCGACACTAGCGCCTATCTAGCGGGGAAACACGCAAGATTCCAGAACTAACAAAACATATCTACTTATTTCAAATTCATAATTTTACGCTACAAAATTATTTGAAAAAAAAAAAAAATTTATCCGTGATCCGTGATTCGAATCACATTTTTAAATATGATCCGTGATTCGGATCCCAAACTAATTTTGATTCGTGATCCGTGATTCGGATCGTTTTGGATTCTGCCCGACCCTGAAACAAACGTATATGGTCCCACCATTTTGTGTTTATACAATGTTGCCAATAGTTCAGTTGTTCGGTCTGTTATTTGAGGTGGTCATGGCTAGAGAGATTTTAGTTATTTAATTTCTATATGAATAGTTCAGGCTTTACATTTAAGTAAAATCAATTTATGCGTTCATTGTGGTTTTTGTGATTTCCGTTCTTCGACCGTAACTCCAGTAAGAATTGATGGGTTGATTTTAATTTTAGAGGATAGGTAGAAGAAGTAGAGCTTAAGAGCCCTATTATTTTTGAATTCGATCAGTTCACTGACAATTAAGCTTTCGAACTTGAAAGTTTTTTTTGGTTTTTTGCAAATATCTCCGGAATCAAGGGTCGTGAAGAAAAAATGTATGAGAACACAGTTATAGAAAATTTTTATTCTTTACAATTTCGATTCTATCTATTTTTCATGAAAGTTCGTCGAAAAGTGAGTTTTTGAATTTTGAAGCTTTTTTTTTTATATCTCGAGAACGAAAAGTCAGAGAAAAAGTTCCTTATCAATTAGGTGGCATTAAATTTTATTTTTATTCCTTTATTACCGCTTCTACGTATAAATGAGTAATTGATCAACATTATGATAAAGTCCACTATTTACGTATAGCCGTACCTAGTTTTTTAACACATTTGATGTAAGACAATTCTATAGCCAGTGGTCACCATTCTTAATAATATAATTATATGTATGAATTTATTATGGGAGAAAATGTTGCAATTTTGAGAATTTGGTCATCCATTACTCGCGATTGCTTTTCATCGACTCTATGGTAAATTTAGGATGATGCGGTGAGATTAGTGGGAGCGATGAAATGCGAAGTCGATAACATCGGGTGAGAAAACGAAATAGTATAAGGCAATAAATTTATCGCTTCTATTATGTTCGAATTAGCGAGCCTTCTACCCTGAAAGTAAGAGCGACTGTTTCGAAGTTTAGTTTAACTTGGAAGTGTTAATGTGATGTCGGAAAATGGCATAGCATAGGTGAACGGCGTTCTACTTCGCTAGTAGCTGAATACACGTGAGAATAGCTACGCGTGTATGCTGTATGAGTATAGTTGAGATAGAATAACGGGGCAAAGGATCGCTGTCAAGGGGTCTATATGTAATGGGCGCATTAGGTAAAGTTGTGTAGACCTTATCTGCGTATATAGGAAAAAGGACGAATAGTACGGTATATAACGCTGTACGATCAGATTACAACGTGGCCGATTTAATTATCGTGGCGACGAAAGAGCTGTACAGTATACACCTAGACCTACTACCTAGTACATTGGTGTATTTAAAATACATACTACATAGGTATATATGTAGATAGTGAATTAGTGAAAAAGGTAAAGACGACGCGACGCGACGTAACAAACTAAACCATTAAAATGATTAAAGCGATAGCGGTTTACTTACTTCGCTGAAATTACGTATTTAATACGAATTTAAAGCCTGTAGGTATATTTGCGCGCAGGTTTTGCTGATAGTTTGTTAGTTTTTTGTTGTTGTTCTTTTCTTGTTCTCTATTTCCCTTTGTATGTGTGTGTGTTTGTGCGCGCATACGCGCGCGCGTTTTTTTTTTCTTTCAAAGTATACTTTTAAGTATGTAACTATGTATGTATAATTTTGTAGGCTACAATATAAAGGTTAGGTACGCGACCCTACGCGAAGGTTTTTTGCTCGTATATACGCTCGAATTAGTTAATTTATGTAAAAGTACAATTTGTTTTTAGGGTGTACAAAGAAGATATATAATTTCAGACTGAAATGTAAAATTGGCTTTAAAAATTTGTATCCGTGTTTATGTTACAGTACGTCGTTGACCAAAATTATGTGAGACTCCCCAACCAAACTTCGTTAGGAACAAAAAAGAAACAATGTGTTATGGCATTGCAAGCACCCCAACACCGCCAAAACAGGTCCATTTCAACAAACGAAATTAATAATTTCTTCCAATTACTGTATTGATCTAGCTTACACTCATCACTTTGACGTCGTCGTTTTTCACGATTTGCGCTTTACTTACTTACTCTTTTACTTAAAATCAAGTAACATTGAAAAGTCATGTGATGACATCGCTTTGAAACGCTATCGGCTATCTAGCTATAGGCATGAACGACAGATTTGCTTCCGGACCGGCATAATATACTTTACGTACAATCTGTACGTGGATTCTCTTTTCTTTTTTTTCCTTTTTTTTTTTCCTTTTCCAATAATTATTGGAATCCTTACTTAATTAAACGCCAATTTTCGTTGCATGGATGACTTATTCGGATCGTTATTATGTGATTAGGCCTTTATTGCAGACAAGCGTAGGCAGAGATAGCGAGTTCATTTTGGGGGGAGTGGGAAAGAGCCCTCCTCATTTGAAAAAAATAATATTTTCGGATATACGCAGTAAAGTTTTAAGCACTAATTCAAAATTTGGACGGGCTTTGCCTCTCCTTTGCCTTCCTATCTCTGCTTACGTCGACACGCTTTAAAGAATGATAGGATGGAAAACGTATTGATGTACTTATAAGTTATAACCAGAAACCGCGGAGAGAAGGTTACAAATTTCTACTTGCGTCGTCTCTTCCAGCAGTACTATTACATTCGAAGGGGGTAGATGATGTTTTTTTTTTAATGCTTCCATCTTCTGAAGTAGCATTCTATAAAATTTGAAATAACTATAAAAAGCATTAAAAGCTCATCAGTTGTTTTCATCAAAATTTCCATTCTGAATAATGTTCAAAATGCAGGCTGATAAATAAAGTGGCATTTTAAGTATAGGGAATTGAACCGTCAGCAGTTCAATTTATTATCGAAGGAAGAAGTTGAAAAAGATTTCTGACAAAATATTATGTTCAACAGGTCACTTTTATATTTCACATGACGACTATACAGTCAGGGGCGAAACTAAGGGGGGTATTGAGGGTCAGAACACCCCCCAATATTTTCACCTACCAAAAATTCGGCAGATTTGATTATTTTTGTGGGCAATTTCAACATCTAAGCTCGGAAAAATTAAATAGAAATAAACAAAAATGATTAAGATATTCGGAGTTGCAGACTCGTTCGTCTTTGCCGACTTAATAATTTTGCGTACAACGCAATGCCGAATTATCACTAATTTACCAAGTAGTCATTTTTTCTAATGTTTCCAGTAGCCCAGTGAAATTAGGTTTGTAACCGGGACAAATTGAGGGTCAAAATTTTTCTTCAGAGTCTTGTAACCAATAGTATCCACAACTACCCTTAACTTTTCTCCAAAAATCCCCCTGTTGCTTCTCCCCCAAAATCCACATTTGTCCTCCCAAACTAGTTTTTTGCCCATAACACGCATCCTAATCTAGATACAGAAAAAAAATCGAATTAAAAAATGAAGCTGATCAAATTTCCAATAAAAAATATTATTACACATTTTTCGTCCAATTTGATAGAATAGCGAGAAAACTCCCTTGAAACGTACTACTTTCATTACACATAGGGCCATAGCGCGACGTTTGATATACCTTACCGCGTTACGTTAATGTTTCATGTTCTCATCGCTCAAATGACTACTCGAGTGAACGAATTTTGGTTTTTCTCAAAAATCGATCTGGTATAGCGGTTGATAGTTGTAAAATGACCTCAAAAGAAGTGCAATGAAAGTAGCGGGTTTCAAGGGCGTTTTCTCACGATTGTATCAAGTTGAGCAAAAAATATGTAATGATATTTTTTGTTGGAAATTTGTTCAGCTTCATTTTTTAATGAGACTTTTTTTCTGTATCTAGATTAGAACGCGTGTTATTGGCGAAAAACAAGTTTTGGGGGCAGAAATGTGGATTTTCGGGGAGAAGCAAGGATGTGATTTTTGGGGAAAAGTTCGGTATTATTACGGACACTATTAGCTACAAATTTCGGCAGAAAAATTTTAGCTCTCAATCACTCCACGTTAACACGTGTACTGGACTACAGACTCAGCTTCTCAAAATATCGTTTGATTTCTTCTTCATAATCAGGTAGTTAAAGGCATAGGAGGATAAGAATGGTGAATCTGGCCCGGGGTCCAATTTCGATGAAACTTGGTGGTAGGTAGATAGGTACCCTTTAGAAACTTCCATTGCCAAAGTTTCAGACCCCCGCCCGCGCCCCCTCGTTTTTGAGAAATTAATTTTTAATTAAAAAACTAATTCGAATTTTTCTTTTACGCAATATGTAGTTGACTGATTTTATTGAAAATTTAGTATGTTGTACTGTTTCATAGGGGTTCTCTTGGAAAAAATTAGCAACCCCTAAAATGATTTTACCTCCACTAAAAACAGTTTTTGAACTTTATTTTTTTTACCATGATAACGCTTTGGCACAATTATGAAATAGATATTTTTAGATGTTCCCTTGACCCCCGAACCACGTGGAATTTTTTCAGATTTTTCACTCGGGTACACCATGTTGAAAAATGGCTAAAACTGATGATGGTTCCAAAAAAATATCATTAAATGTGAGAAAATCAACTTTATAAGCCTACCGGTAGCTTTTTAAAACAAGAAGAACTGTTTAGTTTTCATCTTTTAAACTAAGCTACAATATCTATTTGATTGTTATTTTAATGTATCTTATAAACAAATCGATGTAATCGTTAATTTGTTATAGGAAAAATAGGTATTATTATTCTCACTTTATTGTTTTTTCCATTGCACACGAATACCTACTCAATAAATTGCCGATTGCAGCGATGTAATATAAAAACCTAAGTCGGCAAAAATCATCATTTGAACGCTACTAAGTCGGCAAAATTAAGGGTATTCCACCCCCCCCCCCAATATATTACTCTAGTTTCGCCCCTGTATACAGTGTACATGTAATTAGTAAAACTCCTCGGAAAAAAAATCGAAGCCTCTTGTGCGAATTTACCTCTGCTTCCGGAATCACGAATGGCTCTCGAAACATCTACCCGGCGGAAATAACTACAGTTCGCAGTCTAACTAAGTACTCACCTTCATCTCCGCGGTCCCTGTCTATAACGTGTACCATTATCTTATGATAGGTATATGATGTACCTGTATACGTGTATACACGTTCATACATTTAAGCCTGTTCCTATTTTTCACTCGTTCACGCTCTTATTAGTCTTTTTTTTCACATCGATATGTGTCCATGATAAATATACAGCAGCTATACACTCTTTACGCGCGTAGATCAAAATGATTTTTTTTTTCACTTTCTTGGTTGTTTGCGATAAATATTTCTCGCGACTAAATAAAAGAACACTATGTATATGTATATGTGGTATACGCCTTTTTAGATATTTTCAGCCAACTGCTGTAGGTATAGTAGACCTTTATGTGTAACAAGTTGTTGACAGAATGTTATTAAAAAAAGTTCTTTCGTAGGCCGTACGTAGCTTTTTATTATTGCTTCTGAATATGGCTGTTTGTTTTGCTATATATGTATGTATCTACTTCTTATACAAACGAAGCTGTTTTAATTTAAATTAGGTCTAACTTAATGGTTAGATATGTCGATATATTGGGTGATGAAGGAAGCGGCATCGAATTACTCCACAGACGTCTTAGAACCTCCTGCAGATCCGGTGAAGTGGTCGTAAGTGAAATAGGTTTGTTCAAAATTCTCTTCATATCACTTGCTGGTCGTATACGGTTGAAGTATAGCAATAATCCTGTTATGAAATGATTTCGCTCTATTTATATTCAATTAGTACAATGTGCAATTGTGTACAATGAGGAAATAATTTTTCATACCCTTTTAAATGCGGGTAATTTTTATAATTTGGTGTAAAAATTTAATTTTCGTTACTAAGTTCAATTTTTTTATTTTTTATTATCCTATCAAATGTCAAGTTTGTGAATGCTGAATTGATATCGTTATTATTGTTTTTATATTTTTGAAATTTGCACCTGTTCGCGGAAGACAACATTGTATATTCAAAACTGCAAAAATGAAAACACTGTTTCTGCTTGGCTGCCTCACATAATGAACTCATTTGGAAATGACTTGGCTGACAATGCCGCAAAATAAGGTGCTTCTTTTTTTCCATTCTCCGATGTACCTACCCCATTCTGTGACCTCAGAGTACCCATTAAAAGAGCAAATAAACAATATTGTGACAAAACCGCTGGGCATATATTAAAACTTCAAATAAATCGCTCTCTATAAACAACTCCACTCAATCTTGGCCTGTACAATCAAGTTCTAGAGTAGAATGTGCCCGGTTTCCGCTGAAGTCATAACGAACTTATCCAAAACTTCTTCTCCTACATACTCCAACTATAAAACATGCCTTGCATTCGCCTACGTTCTGCTTCACTGTTCCATTTATGCAAGTTTTCAAAACAAATCCAACGATCGCGGACATTTTTCCAAATTTTTAAGTAGAAGCTCACCACCCTTCCTCTTCTCATAACCATCCTTAAACGAGCAAGCCTTTTCTATGGAATTTACCTTACTTCTGACCTACACAAAGAAATATAACAATGGTTGGAAATCAACCAAAAAATAGATTCTGCTTCCATTCTTACTTGCAGAATTGTTTCGGCGGTTCGATTTTTATTTTAACTGGCAACCATTATAAAACTCGCGCTTGTAAATTTTTTCATCTTATTGGATTCATTTTTTTTTTTCATCTACAAAAAATGAATTTTAAATGCAGTATTTAAAAGAGGAGTTCTAATTTTTTTACAATTACTCTACACATTCAGTACAGTCATTTCTAATATTCTTCTCAAACTTCGTTCTATAATGCTAAAGAAATCGTTTTCATAACACCTTATTTCACTTCGATTATAAAGCAATTTTCAAAACTTGTCTTCAACTTTGATTTTATCACGAAATCATTCATATAATTCACCTCTCAACCCTCACTCTACAGTAGTAGGTAATAATAATAATAATAATAATAATAATAATTGAATTGTATCAAATCAGAATTATATTTTTAAGCGCAGCAGTCCACAAATATGAGTTATTGTAAGAATAAACTGACCAACCCCTAAAATAATGATGAAAAAACGTAAAAAAAAAAACTTTCATTTCAGCTGTATATATTCAGTTTTCGAGTTCATAAAAAATTGTAGCTTGTAGGTAAGATTCAATTACGAAGCTTTCGTAATAAATAACAAATTTATGAAAACACAAAAGCTTTTATTTTCGCAGATTTAGTTTCAATGATATTACTTCTTGTAGAAGAGGAAAAAAAAAAAAGGTGCGCGTAATTTTGCGAAACGTGCTGAGAATGATAAGAATTAAGTTTTCAACGAATATTTTCACTTTTTAGGCGGTGCGCTGTCGTCGGTAAAATTGTTTTGGTGCGTATTCGTTGGTTTTTGCATAGCGAACACGAATACCCGTGAAACGAATACAAATTCAGGCTTAAATTTAGATTTATCATGTGTCCGCATTTAGGGTTAAAAAACGGACTCGCGAATGTTCATGGAGTTATTTTTTGATTAGTCACCGTATTCACTATTCAGCGAGTTCATCAATCACAAAAAAAAGTGAGCAGCTATGCCACATATTGGAGCTGAGTTCTTAACTGGGGCTTGTTCAGGTTTGCAAATAGCATAATGCCTTCATGTCTACAGGCCAACCTCAGTAAATACCAAGTCTAGAAATCCCCATCATTTCGCCGCAAAAACCACTTTGTGAATTGAATTTAAAATAAATATAGTTCTTCTTACCATGGAATAATCATAAGTATGAACACGTATTTTTCAAATTTTAGTCACTTGAGGTTCCTCAAGTTACCCTCAAATTTTGGCGATCTATCAAATGGATTGTAATGACTCTATAGAGTATCGTACAAATAAATTATATCTATCTATCTATCTATCTATTTTGTCCCAAATTATTTTTCTAGGTCGATTAGGTGAGAAGATATATGTAGACGATTCAACGAAATTTTCTGTAGCAATTTTTCCTTTAAAACTCATTTGGGAAACTAAAATCAGAATAAGTTAATTACTCGGTCTCGTTTTATCATATGACGCCGTAATAAAAAAATTTTTGATCTTCGTGTACCACCACCACATTTTTAGGTGGATAACCCCTTCTTCTCCCCTCCAACATCATGTGTGGAGATGAATTAGATTTATTGTATATTTTCATCCCCAATAATCTTATATGAGTTCATATTAATTACATTTTTACCAATTTAAGGCTCCTCAAGCTCTACTCAAATTTTGGTAATCCGCCATTTTGTATCCATCTTGACCCAAATTCAAGAGCTCATATTCCCCTCACCAACTAATCCCACATACAAAGTTTGACCTCTCTAGATTGATTTGATGAGGAGTTACAGAAGATGCAAAAAATTTCATGTCTCAAAGCTCACTCAAAAAGCCGTTATTTGCTCCAACTCCCCTCAAAATACGCTCGGAAGCTGAAATTTGGATATGTTTGTATACGTGACTCACTCTTTCGTATGAGATCTAAAACGAAAATTTTGAGCTATTTATCTTTTCTCCGGCCTCCCGTAAAATTAGAGTGATTCGCCATTTTGAGGAATTTTCATTGATAACCGCCGACGCTACGCGTGGCGGAAAAATATATATAAATATATATTATGTATACCAAAGAACTGGACATTTGCCAGATGATTACAAATGGTCTGAACTCTGAAGAGTAAACATTTGAAGACCACACCATTCCTGACTCCCTTCCCAAATCAGGCAGGGGCGTACCGAGGACATTCTTCGGGGGGGGGAGGGGGGAGAAAACCAAAAATTGCCAACTAATACCATGAAATTTTACCAACTGTTGACCTTTTTTTTTTGCTTTTTTTTTTTTTTTTTTTGTTAGTCTTCAAAAAAATTGTTTACTTTCCCAACCTTACGCTAAAACTCCAAATTTACCAACTTTCCAAAAGCCAAGGAGGCTACGTCCCGGGTTCTGCGCTATATATGATATAAGTTGGCATCAGTTCCACTTTATTCGAGTTCTTATTTTCCCAAAAGAAATTCAAGTTCCCAATTTCAGCATTGAATAATTATAAATTTCCCAACTTTTCAAAACACCTGGGGGGAAGCTCCCCCCATCCCCCCCTTAGTTACGCCCCTGAAATCAGGTAGGCTATAATAGCTATCGTTTGTATGTACTAAAAACTCAGTTGAAAATCACTTTGTACATACACGTATTTACTTTTTATGAGTACAGCGTTTCGATATAGTACCTAGAGGGTAATCGTAATCGCACAGAAAGAGGGACTTTATTTTATTGTGGCATTCTGAGCCGTTGAGCCGTTTGGATGAATTAAAAAAAAAAAAAAAAAAAAAAAAAACATTAATAGGATTTGTTTATGATAAAAACAAATGTAATTTTTTTTACATTTAGGAATAATTATTTTTGAATTTCTTCATTTTATTTACTTTTAGGCATTTTTTTATTTATGTACATATTTTTAATTAATTACCTGAGATATAGTTCACCGAAACACTTACACATGTATACGCATCACCTTATACATTCCTGTAGGCGTGGTTGATAGAAAAAAATTAAAATTAAGAGGATTCGATACCGCTTCATCGAATATTATATGTATAGATTTAGATACCTACTATTATATTATTTCTATAGGTACGTTGTATAAGTATATTCACTTTTAAAGGAAATGATGTAAGTTCTAGGTGGAGGAAAAGATTGTTGTGAGTTGATCGGCTACATACCTTAGACCTATTTACTCGTTCAAAAAGTTTCTCCCGTCCATTTAAAATAAATCGTCGTTTAGATTTTCAAAAATAATTACCATAAATCGCGAAATCGTAAGTTAAATTTATTTTCGATTTATAATTAAGTTTTCGTGAAATCTTGAAATCTTCAGCGCGCTACTTAGGGTAAAAATAAAGTTGGACTTCATTTTTCAAAATATAAACTAAACGAGCTAACATACTGTCGGTATGGAAATCACGTCTGAAATTTCTCATCAATAGGAGGCGGCTTTTCGTCGTATAATAACACGAGTAAAATGAACGAACGTGAGAAGCAACTCGTACAATGAATACGAACTACGTATAGAACTAAAATTTTCAAAAGTAATTTACTCGTAGTTGAAAAAATTACAGAGTAATTTTTGAGAAATAACAAAATTAGCTATAGTTTGTATGGTTACGAAATCATCTAAATTATGGTTGAAACGGATGAGGTTTGGGTTTTTCTCTTTTCTTCTTTCTTTCTTCGCTTTAGAATTTTGCAGCGGTAACTCGAATAATTTATTCGATGATTTAGTTAGCGTTTGAAAGTCGCTTTGAAATTTAGCTATTATGTCTAAAGCAAGTGAAAAGGTTAAAAGCGTTTATCGAAGCCGGACGGTTAATTCTTATTTTGTGCTAGAAGGTTCGGGCGAATCGGGTTTTTAATGCGGAACGATTAAAGAAAACATCATTAATGGTATTACGTGGAATAACAAAATTAAAGAGGGAGAATTCAAAGAGAGAAATTTGTTACGAAGTAAAGAAGGAAGAATGTGTTCAGGGGAACTAACAAAGCTGGTATATGAGTTTGTTATTCGGCGAAATAAAAGGAAAATGGAAAGCGGTTCGGTTATAGGACGGCGAATAATTTTCAAAGGAATGATTCAAATAGTTTTAATCCAGTAGTTACCAAAATATGAGAAGTACGCTGTTGAGGGCTTTTCACTGAATTAGTTTCGCTTTGTTTATATGTAGTATGATGTATGTACCTTATAGTTAGTATGACTAATGACATGTCTAAGTACGTATATATACTATGTATGTACTATGTACGTGTTACATTTAGTCATCAATGGCATCATGTACGTATCGTATACGAGGCCTGGATACGTGTAACTTTTACGCATAGCGTGGATCAAATAGTATACGCAGAGATTATAGGCGTTAAATTAGGCAATGAAATGTTCTGAAGTATACGTGTGGTTTTGATTTCAGGACAATGACGGCAATTTGTTTTATCTGCAATTTACCGATATTAAGTCATCAAGTCGGGTTAGTATGGCAGGGTGGAAATGGATGGGACGACTTGATGAGGGAGCAGTTGGAAGAGTCGACGTTGCGAGCACGACTAGGCGGTCGTCGAGACTCTTCCGCGCAAATTACTACTATTTCGCCGCCTACGGAGACGCAAGAAACGTCGCCGCCGCGAACTCGACGAAGGAGAAGTTCGCTGGCGCAACTGACCGATATCATCAAAGACTGGGGTGGGTCGGCGACCCGAAAACGTAAGGAACAGCTATCGCGCCGAGAAACTTTGGCCGATCTAGCGAAAAGTTTGCCATGGCCTCGTTCCGATACGACTCGAAAAAGGCGCGAATCGTCCGTAGACTCGGGCGTTAAATCGATGACTTCGAAATCCAGACAAGACAGCCAGTACTCGAATGCCAGAGCCGATATTTACCGACTGCTTAACAACGCGTCGCAACGTCAAACCACCATCTACGCGAGCGATGTTCGACGAAGTTCAGGCGAAAATCAAAGTCGCCGAGATTCCACGGCCGCGTATTCTTCCAGACGTGGTTCCGGCGAATCGGGAAAAAGTAGTAGGCGCGACTCGCTCACCACCTCCAGTCCGAAACATCATCGTCGGTATCATCATCATCCGCAAAGAACTAGACGCGACTCGAAGCCAGATTTTTTTTACAGCCGAGAAGAACGCAGGACTTCGTTGACCGCCGATATCGGTACCGGTTCCGGATTGCTGAGCACCGCCCCCAGAATCGACTCCAGCACTCAAGCTTTACCTCCTCCGACCATAATTACGAGCTCGGTGACGCCGCCTTCGACGTCACCGTCAATCTCTCCACCTTGTCATACACCTTTGACTGTCGAACCTTCGAGGGAATCGCCGCCGTCTAGACCCACTTCCCCACAACCACAGGCTAGCCAATCTTCCGCCACAACCGCCACCTCTAGTTCGGCAGTTACCACCGTATTCTCTACTACTACTATCTCTACTGCTACTACCGATACGCCAGCTCCTCCCATCACTTCTCCTACACATCCTTTTGTTTCAACGAGACGCGATTCTACCACTCAAGTGAGTATTTTTTATTTTCATCATTTTCTAGCTTACGTAGAAATCTCAACAATCCGTTCCATCGTACTTGTTAACTGCGCAATTATGCCATACCGTGTTGGTGTTATCCATCGAACTTCCTACAAGGAACCTTTCATCGTGTGAAATATCTTCAATAATTGAAATACGAATCGAATCAATGATTTTGATTTTCAGCGTTAATCTCGAATTGAAACTTTTGAATTGAAAACAGTGTCATTCGTTTGTGCGCTGCGACTTCTTTACAATTTCAAGAATATGAGCCTCCCCACTTGTGGTGTTCGACTATAGCATTCGTTCCGCGCATTTATTTCGTTGTGCACACCCACTAACAACCATGTTTACAAAGCATCGATAGGGAGGTCTCATGAACTCATTAAGGCTGGAAAGGTCCTGAATTTTTCAAAAATCTGTAACTTCACAGCTATTCTGCATTTTATAGACTCGAATATGGCAAATAAATATATGCAGAAGACTGCAGTTGCTGGCAAAGGGTACAATTAAGTGTAATGCAGAAAGATCTCCCTAGCACATGGAAAAATTCTGCACATACTAGTATTTATACGTATACTGAAAATGTTGACGTTGCCTTGCTAGGAAGGTCTATGCTCGAATTATCACGATTCTGGTATCATGTTGCAACGTTTCTTGCCTAGAATACGAAAATGTGGTAAAGACCCCGACCCTTTACAAAGACACACATATATATACAAACCCGTTGTCTCACTCCTCTTAAAGGATAAAGGGTAGGAAGGCACTGAAAATTAAGTAATTCCTTTGTACACAAATTTATTGCTTTTATGCTACCACTTTATAATCCTCTCAGACTCGAGAACAAACTAACGCGTAGGTACAAACATGTTTAGAATTTCCTTACGAAAAGTGAATTTCTTGCATAAATATGGAGTAGATAAATTTTTTTTCAATTTGGGTAGCTGGCTGCCCTTATTGGAATTTGAATTTATGAAGAAATCGAAATTTCCAATTTCCTACATGAAAAAAAAAAGTAATAGATCAATATTTTTTTCAAATTGAAATTAATGCTCGCGCAAATGCACACAAAGGAAGCTTGATAAATAACCCATGTTCAAGTTGAAATCGCTTTTGAAGCTAACGTTCTTTTAAATGGTAGCACAAATGAAATAAATGGGTTCACAAACTTGCACGAACGTAATTAGAGTCCTATATACATGGGTATACCAGGCCGCCGTTTTGATTTTTTGGATCTCACGTTATTTTTCATCCTTTACAAACATGACGTTAAAGGAACATTAGTGAACTACCGATAAATAATTATGTAAATAACGTACTTGTACAAACATAAATATTTCTCTCAAGAATTTACTTTAATCGGTGCTATTAACCTTATTTTCTTTTGAATTTCTATTCCATCTTCTTGGTGCAATGTTATCCATCTTTACTAAATGAATAAAACGTTAGATGGTTGGAAAAAGCAAAAAATAAATAAACTATGGAATATTTTTTTAAATTTATAAATGAAAGTAGATTATCATTGATATCTTTTCAAATCGCAATGATGATAATATTGAGCTTTTGAGCATCATCAAAAAATCAAAATGGCGGCCCAGTATACTCATGTATATAGGGCCCTAACGTAATGTAAATGAATGACATCACTTTTGAGAGATGTGTATGCACAATAATGCATCATCGATGCAGAATAGAATGATACTATTTCTCAGTCGAAAATCATAAGTTAAAATGCTCACTTCTCCATTCTTAAAATCGTAAAGAATCCGTGATTAACGAATGAAATAAACATCTGCACGAACAAAGATACGATTTTCAAGTTGAAAATCATGATTATAGGGATTTAGGAAACCAAATCTTCTATAATTTGGCAATTGGAATAGCATTTTAATTAGCATTCGTTTCATTTATGACCGTTCTTACAAAAAAGGAATAATAAATTTCCTTTTTCTTTTGGATTAGGTACATCTTTATAAAATCAAATGTTACTGCCAATGTTGAGCATTGGCGGTGCTTTTCTTAAACGGAGTTTGATGGATTCGCTCACGATATGGTGCCTGATATAAGTTAAATCGATAAATATAAATAATATCGTACATGAAAAGGAAGATGAGAAAAACTTTAGGATGTGAAAAGCAACGTGTTATTCAATTCTCGAAAAATACCGGAAAAAAGTAATTGCATATAAAAGCTTTAAATGATTAGATAGAGAGGAAAAATGTGTTTTTCTTTTCTATTCTCACCTGCGATATCTATATTTAGAAAATGAAATTTCGGTTTTATGGAAACATTTTCACTTGAACCGATTTCAATTTAAACTTAATAGATTACAATAAAGTGAGGAGTAATACTTTCCCTTTTCACGTGAAATTTCGTTACTATCGCAAGGAAATTCCACACGAAGCCCGAAGCCCGGTATAGGAATTTTCTAGTTCTTTTTGTTATTGTGGATTTACGTCAAACGATAATTTTTTAAAGAATAATCCAATTTATTTTGGCTTTCTTATTAACAGAGGCTTACTTTGGATTATTTTCGAATGTCGGCCTATAAATAAGAGGATTTGTTATTCTTTCGAGACTATAGTGTATATTCTGCAATTTTGTATTTCTTATTCACTCGTCGATATTTTTCGGGTACTTTTTTCTTCGTTTAAATTAAGCGAAAAGAGTTCAAGGTTGAATGCTTGATGAAATGATAATTTTGTTTGTTTGATTTTAAAAGAATAAATTCGACTAAGTGGAGGAAAATTTGGTTAATTGTGTTCGAAATATTTTACAAGATGATTTAATAGATTCTGCCTTTTGCGTTGATTATTGGGTTATTATTTCTAAAGGCCCTACTTATTGTTATTCGTAGAACTGTTTGCTTGGGTTAGATAATAAAATGAGATCGATCTCGAACGGTTTGGTACTATAGCTATTAAAAAATTATTTGTAGTAATAGAGATAGAACAAATTATTTCATGTACATTTGAGGTTGAAATAATTTGTTTTTTGAAATTTTTTTTTTTTTTAATAGATACCTGTGCCAAGTCCATCGCATTTATTATTATAAAAAAAAAGTTGGCAGCCATCCCTTATTACTAGAGCTGAGTTTTTAATTGGGATTCGTTTATAAAATTTGCATATAATGTGTTTAAGTGAATTTTTCAAGCCTACAAGCCTACATCTATTACCAGGTCTAAAACCTCTACCTTGTCTCTCTCCCTCAAAATCACGCAAAAAGTTTAATTTGTAGTAATATGTACGTACTCCTTTTCACAAGAATCATAAAAGCATAATATAATATGTATTTTTCAAATTTTAGCTGTTTGAGGCTTCTCAAGCCTAGCTCACTGTCCATTCGCCATTTAGAATTCATTTTTGATCGATTTTGACCCCAATGTAAGGGATCACATTCTGGTCTCTAACTTATCGCACATACAAAGTTTGAACTTTCCATTAAATAAGGTAAGGTATGAGATTCGAGAAACCTTTGTGGATTGGGCTCACTTTATTGTCTAACATCGTAATCAACAATTTTTGGCTTATTCTTTATCCTCGCCACATTTTGAAGACAATAATCTCTTCTCCTCTCCTCCAAAATCACTAGTCAAGAATTCAAGATGGACTAAAACATATTTCTTATCACTAGGAGTCAAACGAGCGTTCATTTATCAAATCTGAGTCATTTTAGGCTCCTCAAGCTTACCTCAGATTTTGGTGATTCGCCATTTTGAATCAGTTCTAACCAAAACTGGAAAGATCATATCTCGATCTCTTATTAATTGCTCATACGAAGTTTGACTTTTCCAGATACATTAATTTGGTGAGGAGATATGAGAGATTTAAAAGATTTCATTACACGTCAGAGACGTACCGAAAGGGGTGAGGGTGGGGGAGCTTCCCCTCCTTGGCTTTTGGAAAGTTAGTGAATTTGGAGTTTTAGCGTAAACTTGGTAAATTTGACCACTTGCGCAGTATTATTACAGCTATTTTTACATTTTTTGAAGACTAACAAGAAGACTGTGACATCTTATTTAACATCTTATTTTCGCGGAGCAAAAAAAAAAAATTAAGTTATCAATTTTTGGTTTTCTCCCCCCCCCCCCCTCCCTTGAAGAATCCCTCGCAGAAAAACACTACTAGGCAACTATTAGTAAAACTTCACTAATAGTTTTTTCGTCCAATAGTTTACTTTTAGTTTGTTCACTACTAGTGCACTACAAGTAATACTACAAATGTATTAATAGTATTACAAATAGTACACTATAGGTAACTATTAGTGAAAGTACTCTAATAGTGAACAATCACAAAACTAAAAGTAAACTATTGGACCAAAAAACTGTTAGTGAAGTTTCACTAATACTAACAGTAGTACTCTTCTACGAGAGTGTTATTTTCATATATCATAGAGTTGTTATGGACTTCCTTATATATTATCTAGCGCGTCACTTTATCAGCGACAAGCGTTGGAAAACTTAATCCAAGTAAAAATTAATTAAAAATAGGGTTAAACAAAGTAGAAAAGGGCTTAAAATGTGCATGGAAACTTCAGCTACAAATTTTGTATAATTCCGTGCCCCAAAAATAAAACTATATTACATTAATTTCTTTTAAAATGCCGAAACTATTCGACATAGTTTGAAAATCGACTAGATAGGGATATTAGTAGTGTTTTATGACCACTACTAATAGTGCCACTACTACTATTAACGCTTTTAGTGATACTATTAGGGATATTAGTGGTGTTTTATGATAACTACTACTACTTTCAATACTTTTAGTACTACTATTAGTGATACTGGTAGTGTTTCGTTGTTACTACTACAGCGCTATTTATAAAGTTTCATCTTCACTTCTAGTCACACTATTCATTCATGAATTGTACTATTAGTTCAATAGTAATACGAATAGTAAAACTATTAGTTTTTCCAAAAACCAATAGTGTTTTTCTGCGAGGGATGTCCTCGGTACGCCCCTGAACTTTCTCAAAGAGCTATTTTTTGCTTTAACTTCTCTCAAATGCATTTGAGAGGTTGCAGTTTGGTTGTATGGGTGTTTGTAATTAAATATTTCATATGGTACCAATAACCAAAATTTTGAGCTATTTGCCTCCTCTCCGCTGCCTTTCAAAATTTGAGTAAGTAACCATTTTGAGAGAGAGTCTGTCACCAAATTTACAGCGCAATTATTTTCATCTATACCGACCTCCGCTATGCTTGGTGATGAAAAAATGCAAATACCAAAAAATTGGGCTTTTACCATAGAACATGAATGATTACAAATGGTTTGAAATGCGAAAATTTGAAAGCTCCACCTTTTTCCGACCTCTCCTTTCCCAGTTAAGGAATGCTGTAATAGAGGTCGTTTTAAATTGAAAACTCAGCTTAAAAAACGGCTTACTTACGTGTAAAATAAATTACAAACGTTTCTTCGTACATTAAAATCCAAATCTGCTGAAATAAATGACAAAACTGTTAATCACAGGTTTCGTATCCGAAACGACGCGAATCCAGGGGTTTCGCGTCTCCGGAAAGAAGACCAAGCAAAGATCTGCCAACTTCGAAGCTAATGCGGCTGCAACGCCAATCGACGGCGATCGACGAAAGCGGCTTCGGTCTACCGGGTCGCCGAGGATCTCAACCAGCTCTCACTGCCGAAGAAGTCGGCTCACTTCGTAAAACCAGACGAGATTCTCTATCGCCGGATTCGGCGAGAGGTCGTCGCGACTCCAGGACCCATCTGTCGCCGGAACGAGGCGGCGAACGTGATAGCTCGCCGGTTGGTCGAAAATATAGACGTGGCCAACTTCGCCGACAATCCACTTCGTACGTTACCACCAACAACCTCGATCGTCGCGGATCCCAGCAAACCCGTTCGCCCGAATCCTATTCGTCGTGTTCGTCTCGAGACCAATCGCCTTCGCGACCTCCTCCCGTTACCTATAATCGTGCTCCGGCAATACGTCGACAATCAACCACCGAGGAAATACTGATCGCGCGCGGATTTCGAAGGCAGTCTACTACCGAAGAGATGATAAGGTGTAGAAACTTTCGCCGACAGTCTTCCCAGTCGGATGATGTGTGTCGATATCGCGGTCGTCGCGATTCCTCTGCCCAGATCACCGACGGTACTTTGGCCACCATGGTTGTGGAAACAGGCAGCACCTTTTTCGACTCCAGTACGCAGACAGGTAGGAACTGTATATTTTTTTAACATTTTATTTTCGATAGTAAACATTAAAGTATGCAATATACCTACCTTTCGAGCGTGAACAATACGCATCTAAGAATTAGAGGGGAAAAGAAAGGCGGCTCAGACAAATATACGAGCGCTTACGAATGGACAGGTTACGAAGAGTTTTTGGATATAAGCGCATACAGTAGGCTACACAGGCTATAGTCTGCAACATGCTTATTAGTTGAGCATCGAATGCTATTTATAGATTGCCATTATGTTTATACACTCCAAGTGTGCCATTCGTCGAATGATTTGTATGTACCTACGTTATGTATATCAATTATGTCATTAGGCTGGCTGAACAGAGTTGGTTCTTTTTTGTTGTGAAAAATTGCTTCAATATCTTTCAGTTTTAAAGATTTTACACAAATCTCTCGTTAACGACCGATTTCAGAAAACGAAAAGAAAAAAGAATGAAATACGTAGTAACGAGAAAATCGTCAATAAATAATGTATTAGTCCCGTGAGATAATAAGACTATACTCGTATGTACTATACGATGCCCTTTTTTTTTTTTTTTTCGCTTTTTCTGCAAAATGAGAGCAATGGGGACCAACACCACCAGTAGTTACTATACTATCGCTTCATGCAAGCATTAGCACGTTCTCAATATATCATCGTTATTGAACATGTGAAAAACAAAACACACAAACCTCCATTATCGCGATATCGTACTAAGAAAATGAAATTATTTTTATAACACATAAAGGTATTATTGACATAAGACAAATGCGTTTTACCTGTTTTCGGTCAATTCCCTGTCCTCAAGAAAAAAAAAATCAATTTGGCGAAGAATGAAAGTAAAAAATAATAAAATCTTTTATTTTTTTATTCGTACCTACTTACATTCTGGATGTTGGGTATGTGTATTTAAGACTGACCTTCTCTGGTGTATTGCAAGATTATTGTAGGCGAGCTATTCAGCTATTCTCGAAAATTTCTATCGACCTTACGAAATGTATAAAATTTGATTTCAATTTCCTAAGATTACCGCTTTTAAATCAGAAAAACTCTTTTACCAACCGGAAAGAGGAAACCTCGTTTATTCGGAAACTGCTAAGCCGTGGAAGTAGCGATAAGCCTAATCAGAATGGAATATTCGATTCGATCGTATATACACAATGTATGTAGAAACGGTTTCATTTATTCGAAATTTTATCAATCGTATAAATATGATTTTAAGGCATTGGAAAATTAACAGGCACCAGAAAGCGACGTGCGGCGCGGCGTGGCGTGGCGTGGCTTTTAGTAATTAAATTAAATTCATCGGCCGCGGTATTATTCATTTCGAATTGACTACAGCGAAATAGATTTGCCTGTGGGATGCGAAATGAAATTAACAGCTACATGTACGTAATGTTAGGTTAATTTTTGTTTATTTTTTTAATTCATAATTCACGCGTCGCGTCGGTCGGATTATAGATTCAACGTTCAGTGGCCAATAAAGAAAACAAATATTTTCGCGCTAGATATATTTTTCAATTATTTACGATGCAGATTTTACATTTTTGTTTAACCGCCGACGAAGGAATTTTAAATTGGAAAAAAGATTTATGCTTTATTATGTTTTACAATACTCTTTCGCTGCGTTATTATTATCCAGCGCGTCGTTTATTTTTATTGAAAATGAAAACAGAAATGAAATACTCGAGCGAACGCTGAAAAAGAGGCCCCACGCTCTTTACCCTCTGCGCGAGAACCAGATTAAAGATGGTGGTATTTTTATTTACCTGAATTTTAATTTCTGTTTGCTATTTGCGTTCTAGTCGCTGAATGTTTGTATTTCATTTTGTTGGGCGCTTTGATCGACATCATGAAGCGCCTACAGTTGGTATTTATGAAATCGGTGCGGCGCGGGCGCAGCAAACAGTTTTGTACATTTTGCTTATTCAATTTTTAGTTTGATACAAATTGCCAATTTACACTTCAAATCGTTTTCCATGTTCGAATGAGTTTCCTTTATTTTACAAGACGTTCGACGCTGTTTCATTAAGTTCTTTCGGCATTCATCGTTTCGTCGGCGTGTCCCATTACTCGGAAATGATTAACACGCTTCGTGCTGACCATAAACTTTGTATATTTACACAATTCTTGTAACTCACTGTTTTCGATTAGTAAATGCGAAGGTACCCCATATCTTCGAATGAAATCGATTGAGTACCTACTCAGCGGTCGTAATATTCGAAGACACTTTTACAAACTAGTAACATCTAGCATTGGCGAAACATCGATAAAATGTGCTTTAATAGTAGTGCTCATTCGTCACCTAAAACTATTTTCAATGATAATTCCATGTGTGCCGTAAAAGGGGAAAATCGACTACCTAGTACCTAGCTTACCTAACCAAAGCAGAAAACCTGTAAAGTGAGCTCGTACCGTATATCGTTTAACCAGCGATTGTGAATAATGCAATAACAAAACCTCTAGCGCGAACAATAAAAGAAGCATTTTTCGTTTATCTGAACTACGTATAGAATGAATAGCAAATATCAGAATGTAATAAATCACTTTCTGAAACAAGTGAATGAAAACAGAACGTACAGCAAAACAAAATGTTTATTTATTCTAAAAGGTCAGCACTCGAACGAAATATTTTTATAAATTATCACAAGGCATAATTTTTTTTTTACGTGCCATGTACAAAAACAATGGCTAGAGGCACAAGAGCAATTTAAATTTTACTTATCTATTAGTCTTGTGGACTTCAGAAAAACGAATAATTTATCAATCTGTGCGTGGTCATCTGATAATATGTTCTGTAAAGTTAGAGTTAAGGTATTTGGATAGGTGAATTGATAGAGAAGGCAATCAGTAAGAATGTGTGGAACAACTACGGGGACATTACAAGGGGTACACAGGGGCGAAACTAAGGGGGTATTGAGGGTCAGAACACCCCCCCCCCATATTTAAACCAACCAAAAATTCGGCAGATTTGATTATTTTTGTCGGCAATTTCAACATCTAAGCTCCGAAAAATTAGATAGAAATAAACAAAAATGATTAAGATATTCGGAGTTGCAGACTCGTTCGTCTTCGCCGACTTAATAATTTTGCGTACAACGCAACGCCGAATTATCACTAATTTACCAAGTAGTCATTTCTTCTAATGTTTCCAGTAGCCCAGTGAAATTAGGTTTGTAACCGGGACAAATTGAGGGTCAAAATTTTTCTTCAGAGTCTTGTAACCAATAGTATCCATAACTACCCTAACTTTTCTCCAAAAATCCCCCTGTTGCTTCTCCCCCAAAATCCACATTTGTCCTCCCAAACTAGTTTTTTGCCCATAACACGCATCCTAATCTAGATACAGAAAAAAATCAAATTAAAAAATGAAGCTGATCAAATTTCCAATAAAAAATATTATTACACATTTTTCGTCCAATTTGATAGAATAGCGAGAAAACTCCCTTGAAACGTACTACTTTCATTGCACATAGGGCCATAGCGCGACGTTTGATATACCTTACCGCGTTACGTTAATGTTTCATGTTCTCATCGCTCAAATGACTACTTGAGTGAACGAATTTTGGTTTTTCTCAAAAATCGATCAGGTATAGCGGTTGATAGTTGTAAAATGACCTCAAAAGAAATTTAAGTCTTTCAAGTTAATATTTATATCCTGAATAATTAGGTCAAATTTTGAAAATTTTATGATACATCAAAAAATGTTAAAAAAAATTGTTTTCAACAATTTTCAAATTTTTTGTGTGCAAGGGCGATATGTTGCCTTCTGAACTTCTGAAAAATAATTATTTACTTATTTTTTCAATAATCAGGTGCTTTCAAACTATTTCTAATATATATGAAAAATCCCTATTATTCCTGTACTGTTTTGCATTATATTCGATACTACTCATAATTATACTACAAATAGATCAATTTTCTAGAAAAACCAAAATTTCTCCCACGCCAGTAGTCATTTGCACGATGAGGATATGAAACATTAGCGTAATGCGGTGGAGTATATCAAATGTTGCGCTATGGCCCTAAGTGCAATGAAAGTAGCGGGTTTCAAGGGCGTTTTCTCACGATTGTATCAAGTTGAGCAAAAAATGTGTAATAATATTTTTTGTTGGAAATTTGTTCAGCTTCATTTTTTAATGAGACTTTTTTTCTGTATCTAGATTAGAACGCGTGTTATTGGCAAAAAACAAGTTTTGGGGGCACAAATGTGGATTTTCGGGAGAAGCAAGGATGTGATTTTTGGGGAAAAGTTCGGTATTATTACGGACACTATTAGCTACAAATTTCGGCAGAAAAATTTTAGCCCTCAATCACTCCACGTTAACACGTGTACTGGACTACAGACTCAGCTTCTCAAAATATCGTTCGATTTCTTCTTCATAATCAGGTAGTTAAAGGCATAGGAGGATAAGAATGGTGAATCTGGCCCGGGGTCCAATTTCGATGAAACTTGGGTGGTAGGTAGATAGGTACCCTTTAGAAACTTCCATTGCCAAAGTTTCAGACCCCCGCCCGCGCCCCCTCGTTTTTGAGAAATTAATTTTTAATTAAAAAACTAATTCGAATTTTTCTTTTACGCAATATGTAGTTGACTGATTTTATTGAAAATTTAGTATGTTGTACTGTTTCATAGGGGTTCTCTTGGAAAAAATTAGCAACCCCTAAAATGATTTTACCTCCACCAAAAACAGTTTTTGAACTTTATTTTTTTTTACCATGATAACGCTTTGGCACAATTATGAAATAGATATTTTTAGATGTTCCCTTGACCCCCGAACCACGTGGAATTTTTTCAGATTTTTCACTCGGGTACACCATGTTGAAAAATGGCTAAAACTGATGATGGTTCCAAAAAAATATCATTAAATGTGAGAAAATCAACTTTATAAGCCTACCGGTAGCTTTTTAAAACAAGAAGAACTGTTTAGTTTTCATCTTTTAAACTGAGCTACATATCTATTTGATTGTTATTTTAATGTGTCTTATAAACAAATCGATGTTATAGGAAAAATAGGTATTGTTATTCTCACTTTATTGTTTTTTCCATTGCACACGAATGCCTACTCAATAAATTGCCGATTGCAGTGATGTAATATAAAAACCTAAGTCGGCAAAAATCATCATTTGAACGCTACTAAGTCGGCAAAATTAAGGGTATTCCACCCCCCCCCCCCCCAATATATTACTCTAGTTTCGCCCCTGGGGGTACATATGAGAGGTGGCTGCCTGGTAAGGAGGTGTTGGTGAATTATGAGGGTTTGTTAGTTAGTTACATTTATTATTTTATTGTATGTTTTTCATTTAATGTACCAAACTTTTGTCTTTATTGAATTTATTATTCTCATTTCTGTTGCTCATTTTTAGTATTTTTAATTGATAGTTTTTTAATAAAAATGTATTATTAAAAAAAAGAAGAAAAAAAAACAGAATAGAACGAAACAAAGAAAAAGTTTTGAATAGAACAAATCAAATATTTCAAGAGCGTTAACAGAAGAATTCACTTCCAAATAACAGAGCATATACAATAAAATAATATCAAAACAAATCTATTGTTCAATTTACCACTCATCCTTTTAAGAAAATTATTATTCTCGACACTGGGCGTAACAATCCTAGCAATTACACACGCCAAGTATGATAAAATGGAAAAAAATTGTAAATTTTTGGCCATAGCCAAACTTGTCTCGATTTTTAATTTTTTTTTTTTTAATTTAATATGAAATATCACTCCTTATGTATATGTATTTGCTGAACGGTGGAATAAGTTGAGGGGGAGAAGAGTCCGCAGTCTTTGAAGAAATGGGTGATATTGTTTTAATTTCTTCTAGATGGGAAATTTCGTTTTTAATAAAAATCATTTTAGTGTTATAACATTCGAATAAAACAATATAACTAGAAATAAAAGAATACAAAATACAAAATGAGTTTATTGAATAAGTTATAATATTTTCAATGAAACAATATCACATGATAAATCGCTACAGATGAAATAATCGAATTAAGATGATTTTTAAGTGCAAGGAATTTCACATGCTTGTGCTCAGTGAATATCTCATTCAAATACGACAATGTGTGATTGAAAAAATAACTTGCTCATCATGATGGAAAAAAGTGAAAAAATAACAAAACAAAACAAAAGAGAAAAATGAACAGAACTGAACGAAACTAAACAAAACGACAGGGTTGGTAAAAAGTGTTTGAAAAAACGTGTTTTTTTTTTTTTTTTTGTTTCTCAAAAATCACGAATAATTATAGAAATTAAAATTGATCTGTTTGAAAATTAAATTATTTTTCATTGTTCGGTTCTTTTTTGACTTTTTGGGAAAACTCCAAGGTGCGCTTACAATTTATATAAGCTGCCACCCATTTCAAGGATATCAATGTCTCAACGAAAAATTGCTTCGGCCAACTTCGGAGTTATTCGCTGTATTCGACTCCTCGCTTCAACTTCGATTTGACTGTTTCGTTTTCAAATTTATTTCAATTCTAACATGAATTTGAAAGCATTTAGATATGAACTCGAATGATGCTTTTCACTAGACTACAGAGAGATTTTGAGTGCAAAATTCAATTCAAATTATATTACCTATATGAATGCTAACTTTTACGTAGCTGGAAAGGTTGTAAATACTCCACAAGAGTCCATTATGGTAATAATAAATAATTTTTTTTTTGTTTTTTTGTTTTAGTCTTCACTGTTTCCTTGCTATCGATAATCTGTTCTGTCGTATTGAGAACCGATTATACATACGTTGATAGTGCTTTTACCCCTCCTACTACCATTACAGTTATGATAAGCCGACTATACGTTGTAACATTTTCAGTATATATACGTTATTAAAATGCGCTCGTCGTTTTCCCTAATTTAGCGTGTTATTTTTTTGTCTTTTTTATAAACTCAAATTCGGTTATTCTGCGGCACATTACGTGCAACATGTTCTCTTGTGCTTCTCTCTCGCTATTTTCCTCCATACATTCCGAGCTGAATAATTGATGTGCGAGAATTAAAAAAGAGTTTGGCTGTGGGAAAGGAGAGATGGGCAATCGCATCATCGACAGCTAAAATTTGGTTTATAAATGAGGGAACAGTTACAGACTTTCTCGTATACTTCTAGCGTGAAAATGAATAGCATCGTAAAAAAGAAGGTCTCAATTTCGAAGTTTTTCGATTTTAAAATAATTCAGAAGTGAAAGTTACTCGATATTTGAAAAGAAAAAAATGGATTACGTTGTATAGCGAAATAAGGTAACTTATGAAAACTTTTATTTCGAAAACTACTCCGACTGTACATCTTCAATTTAGAAACTTCGCGAAAAAAAAGAATAGTTTTATTTTTTGATTGTTCGGTTTTATTTCAGAAGATGATGGTGTATAGTTGAATTTCGTCGAAAATTTATGAATCAAAAAAAAAAAAAACTGTCTTAAAGTTATTTTTATTTTCAACGAAGGTTATCAACAGATAGCTACGAGGTTTCTTGAAAATTTTTTCCGATAATAGTCTTAACTAAACTTTTATAAAATGAAAAATTATTCTTAATAGGTACTCCAATTCGTAATTTTTTTTTTACCAAGTGAAGGAAAAGGTGTAGATCTCGCGCTTGTCTTGTCTCCGGGATGCGATTAGCAAGACAGAAAATAGTACATGTAATTTTTCAGACGTCTTTTTATGGGATTCCGCAAGCTAAACAGCGATACCTACGTACTAAATGGGGATAAAGAATGAATAAGCTTGTTGGAGAAATTGGGTTTTATAGTGTAAATAATAAATAAAGCAACCTTTTCGAATTCCGTCCGATCTTCAGCTTAAATACGTGTAATACAGCCTTGGAAGGGCCGGCTGTGGTATCTGTGAGCCGGGCACGTTTTACCGATGCGAATAAAATATAGGTACGCCTACGTAAGCACAGCGCATACTTATCGAGGAAAAAATCAATTTAATTTCTTTGATAACTGCGTCGAAGGCGAATTCAAATAAAAAGTAAATACCCAGTGATGGTTACACTGGCGAACGAAACGATTGTGTACATGAATTGAAAAAAGGGTGGAAAAAAGCAGCGTAAAAATGTTAAGTGGATGACTTGTAGCTTCTGTAGGCTGTAGTTGTGTAGAGCTGAGGAGATGTTACAAGTAGTTCAATATCGTTCAACTGTTGATATTGCTAGCAACACGTGGTTAATAAGGCGTTTAACAAGTTGTTCCGCACGTTCAGAAGCGAGCTCTTCAGTAGTACGAGGCGGAAATTTTCGCAGGCGTCGAGTTTAAGGCAGGAAAGAAGCGGTAGGTGGCGTTAGTTGTATGTACGATGGTTAAGTTGAACTTTCGTGCTTTACTCTATAGGTTGTGCTTGCGAAGCCAAGTTGGAACAGTTCTGTACTTTAAATCGCTCAACGCGACGTCGGTTTTGTGGCGCTATCCGTTAAACCTTTTGTCAAACTCGAGCTCCCGAAAAACCATAAGTTCAGGTGAATTCTGTATAGATTACGCAACAGTGTCGAGTTCGCTATAAAAATTTTACGACTAAATTACCGTCTTGATGTTGAAAGAAAATCAATTTTTATAAATAAAGCGGGTCAAAGGCTATGCGATTAATAAATTTATTACAAATATGGGTGAATGGAGGTGATGAAAAATTCGTCTCAATCGCTTTTCGCTCTAGTAAGCATCCAGATGTACGTATGCATTAGCAGATGTAGACGTGCAAGGGGTCGCAACCAGTCCTTAAATTCGATATTTCACTAATGAAGAAAGAAAAAATCGATTGAAAACCCAGGTAACATTCGATACAATATGTTAGGAAAAGGGAAAATAATGTTATAGAAAAATAATTCAGCGATTTACGTCATTCTTGGTGCCTTCAACTTTTACAGCAATCTATTTCTTGAACGTAGCATTTTCCTCATTCCGCGTCCTATGTTATGCTGGCTAAGATGCAAAGTTCAGAAAAAAAAATTATGAAAATATCATTTTGCGGAATTTCAGTGGATGGTGGTGATTCAACGGAAATAGAGAAGCAGAGAAATATCTTGAGCCTGATTTCGTTAGTAGATATTGTGTGATGCACTCGTGAGAATAGCAAAGTATTCATAAGACGTTCTCAACCCATCATTTTTTCGCTCACGAAATTCAACTCGTAGTTTAAGTAATTATACTTTTTTTCTTCTCGATCCGATTTCTCGCTAAATGTGAATGAAGCTTTCAGATGCGACAGTAAACTGGCGTCGTTTAGAGTAACCTATGCTCATGCGTTACAATTTTTTTTTTCTTCTCGATAAAACTCAAAAGAATTTCACCAGCTCAAACCTTCGATGTAGCGATTATAAATGTAATTTGATTACCGGAAAATAATTTTTCCAGGTTTACTCACTTCTTGAGATTTGTTTACTTAATTGAAACCCTATCTTGGGATCTGATCTCTTTATCCGTAGGATTATTTCTTCTTGATTGGATTCGATGTGAAAGGTTTTGCAGTTCGCAGACGTGTCGAGTTATAGCTTCGATATTAATTTAAATCTAGATCATGGTAAATAATGCTTACGCAGAGACAAGAGATTATCCGTAGGTAGTAATGATAAGATACACATTACAAATGCACGAATATTACGTATTATATGAGTATGTGCTTATTTTGAAACTTCTCGACACGTTGAATACCTGTAATACATACTACATAGGAATAATATGAATAAGTAAATTGAACATATTGGTAATATGAAAAAATCGTTTAAGAATTTCATGTACATTAATTTGGTTGTTGTTCAGAGATGAAAAAAATTAATTATTTTTGTTAAATTCAAAATGTCTGAAAAGTTTTTCATTTTTTGTAATTTTATACATATTTTCATTTGTCATGTATTCCCAAACATTTTTCAATAACTGGGCACTTTATTTGTATTATAAGTAGATCTACGTATATAGGTAATTTCCTCAGAATTATCATCCAGATACCTTCATTATATTAAATACTGAAATCATCGAATAATCTCTCACTTATACCAGTGCCATTTGGAAGCAGGTTATTTGTTAACTTTGAATGGAGCAATGGTCGCTAAAAAATATTTTTATTTTTCTCGGAAATGCCTTCTATAAAATATGGTGTATTCGAAATGAAAGCATATCTATCATGAAGTAATTAGGTTCAATGTAATTCTATTCGTTAGAAGAATTACTCATTGTAAGAACAACGATAACTCAAGTTCTCTGTTACATATTACGTGTCCCCATATTTTGGACGCCCGAGTACAGAGGACAGATTCCTATTAGTATCGATACAAAGAATCTCGTTGATTCTTCAACTAATAATAATGTAAGTTTTGGACTCTTTGCATTTAGAAAAAATTAATAAAATGTAGTATCAGCATATCAAGCCCCCGTTCAAAAAAGTCTTAATGATGAAAAATATGTCCCCGATACAATATGGCAAATGGACATCCCCTAAATAGCTTTGATATCGAGATAAAAAGATTTAAAGAAATAAATTTGAAATTTTTTGTCATGAAAATTATGAATGACAAAAATGCATGGTTTATATCGAAATTCGGAGCGAATGAAGAGATTTTATCGATACAAATATTGTAGAAAAGGGGGAAGGACTTCGGGGAGGAGATACAAAAAACATTCGTACAATCAAAAGAAAATCGTATTTTCATTAATTTCGGCTAGTAATTTCACACAAGAACATGCTAGGTATCTCTTTATTATTCTTTTTTCGAAATAATAAATTTTGATTTGCCTCCCTCGAAAGCACAATATCACGCTGAATTTTCAATATGGTGGCCTAGGGTGGGTCATATTCGAATTCTGAAATCGTCCCTTTTCCTATGCGCCCTCACATATGTGTTTTGAGTCGCGAAATCCAAATTGAAGATCACTTGTTGAATTTAACCTCGTAAAAATTTCAAAACTGAATTGTTAGAAAACTTGAATTCTCTCAAACTCCTGCAAATGAGAGAAGAGCAGATCAGTGAAGATTGAAATGAGATTTTCAAAATTTGGGCCCTCTACCTTGCTTCTATATTAGCTTTAGCAGCTGAAAACATTGCCGGAGGTTACCAGATGATGCGTTTTCCATCGAGCTTTGTCTGCTTGAAATCGATGATCGACGCAATCGAAAAGGTTCCCTTGTAAAAGAGAATTTATAAACGTCAAACTTTGCATGAACAATTACGGTTTTAGAGGTTATATTTGTGGTAAACTTTTGAGTTCAAAAATTGTACACGAGGTCTTCCGTGCCGAAATCTTCATTGGACACATTGCGCTTGGTTATTGTGCCGATGGCTGTTCGCGCAAAAACAGATAAATAGCTTAAAATAAAATTTTCCGTATGAAAAAAAAAGCGATAAAATTTTCACTTATCGTTTTCGGTGATCATAAAAAAGGCGCGGGATATGTTGAAAATTTTCTTACGTGAAGGCGAGCTAATTTTTCAAAATTTATGTCGCAAACCCACGCACCGAAACCCGAGAAAGCTCGACTTCGTAGGCGTACCGAACAGCACCACGATTTATAGACCTATATTAAGTCTATGCCGTGCAATCACGTTTCAAGACCGCCGCCTCCGCTACGGTCACCGAACGACGTTATAATAGCGGATTGAAATAAGTATAGGTATTACGTACGTCGTACGTACAAAATACACCACTTGTTGCTCAACAGCCACCAGCTTCGGCTGACTTTCGACCGCTATTCCCGCTAGTTGGTAAAACTGATTTCGCACATTTATTGCGACGTTGCCGTGCGTAATTTCGCTATCTTTTTCTAGCAAGTTCACGTTCGACCTAATCAATACCGAAATGCTAATCGTTCTCTCTCGCTCTTTAAACTGTGTTTTTTTCGCTCTATCGCATCGCCGCCTCCGTTTGGTGGTATATTTTCGCACTGAACATTCACTGGAAAATGATTGTACATTATATTATGTACTACTACGTGGGCATTCGCATCTTTGTAGTTTTAATTGAGCTCGTCGTAATACCAGTACAATACCAATACGAGTACCTATTAAATGAATTATCACGAAATAACCGAGTATATGCGTATACAATTTACACGCATGTATGCGTAGATATTCGATTTGATACCTGCGTAGGTGTTCCGATATTTCTATGCATTAAGAACGATAGAAGTCGAATTCGTATTTACATTCCAAAACTTCTGGTACCTGTACATATGAAAATTATTATCCCAACTGCTTATTCTTATTGGATATGAAAATTAAATTAAATCTTTTATACACGTGGGAGGGTTTAAAAATGATACAATTTTGTTTCACCGAATAAGACGCCGAGACTCGGCCCACGTTCTCGTGAAGTTGTATACATTTTTGCCATCTTCTCGATATTACTAAATAATGAATTTTATTAAAAAAAAAAAAAAAAGCGAAATAGAAGAAAGGTTCAGATTTTTGATAAAAGAAGCGAATAAGCACCAGACTAAAAGTTAGGACATATATTACGTCGAAAGTAATAGGAATATTTTTTTAATATATTTTATTTTTTACATTACTGTGAGTAGTAGAGGTTGTAGGTGACTACTACTATGTGTTATGATTAGTATACGTAACATGTTGCGGATATGTGGGTATAATGGAATAGGGTTAACACGCTGCGTCCTATACCTAGTACCTACTACTTACATACATTTATGTGTATATATGTATCAGTGGGAATATTTTTCACTGAAAATTATGTCGACATACAAGCTAGTAAAGTAGGTTAGGAAAATTGAAAAGTGAAAACGTTACCATAGTTACCAGTATCTAGAGGTTGACGCCAAGCTCGTGTTAAAAAGTAAAAATTTTCGGCAATCTCGTCGACGTTACGTTTTTCATTTGGCGAATGCGGATAAAATAAGTGGATGAGTACTATGTTTTTTTTTTTTTTTTTACTTTGATTTGTGAATTCAACCCTCTGTTCGTTTTTAATTCGTGCTGGCAGTGGAACTGCGAGTATATAGTGATGCGCGGATGTAGAATATTTATGTAATTACATATATAAAAACAAATTGGTTTTTTCCGTTTTTATTAATTTCAACGAATACTATTATAGTATTTGTATATTCGTGTCAGCTTTTTAGGCAACGAAAGAGGAGGGAGACACGAAGGGAAATGAAAAAACCGATAATACGGTCACGTATTAAAAGCTTGAAAAAATGTAAAATAAAATTCCTAAGGTCCTCGTAAAATCGGTACAATGTTTATATGGCTGAAAATTCATCGGTTCCTAATTTCACGCGGTACAGTACACATTTCGTTGGCGATATCTTCATCGCGAGCGTGAGCTTTTTTTCACTTGTCGACAGTCGCGTAATCTTCCTCAAGCACTTAGGGAAATTAATGCACTCGTGTGTTGGTCGTAAAAGTCGACAATTTCATTGGCGCCAACAGCGTAAAGCAGTGATGAAGTCTGATAGTTTGATGATACATTTTGCTGTCTTAGTTTTCAAAGTGTACCTAATTATCTACTGCATCTCTAACACTTACGTGACGAGTCAAATGTACCCATATTTTCTTAGTTCTTATAGGTATAATATGATTTTTGTAGGTATTTGAATCATCTACTTTATTATTTTTAGTGTTAGGAGCAGGACTGGAGATAAGAACTTGGGTCCCTGAGGCCCATTGTTGATGGAGGCCTCCTACCATCAGAAGAAGTCTTGATTAATAAATTTGGAAAATTTTCCATTTTTAGTTTATATGTAGTATGAAGATAACAATTTGAGTATGCTTTTTGTAAAACGTATGGAGCTCTTCGTGTTGTGGTGATGTACATCACATTGCCTATTCCAGTTTCTGAAAAGGCCGAGGTACAAATGCTTGTGTTAAAATTCGTTTACTTTGCTAATGAACAAATTTAAAAAATTTTATTTCATCTTTCGAACCAAATAAAAATGTAGAGTGTGTACGTCGTCGTATTTAGACGAAAAATTGGAAAGATTTGAAATGGTAAGCGTGGAGAAATATTGTACATAAAATGTAAAAAAAAATAATAATAATAAAAATAAAATTTAGGCTAGTTGGAAAAGTATAATTTGCCCGAAAATGTGGAGTATCTGATGAAGGTAATATAATAATAATAATAATAAAATAATAATGAAGAAAAATTGAAAACAGAACAGAGAATAAGTGGGGTAAAATAATGAAATAGTGAAAAAAATGATGGAAAATTAGTTATTTTTTCATATTTTCTGCAAATAACGCGTTTAAATATAGGTTTTATTAACCCGATGTTGAAGAATTGTTGTATCAATTAATGTTATCCCTCATAAATGTTAGATCGATTGTAGCACATACCTAGACAACTTCGAACGTGGTATAGAAATTTCTAAATAACAAAAATAATACTATTTTTCAGGGGGGAAGGGGGGAGGCATCCCAGGAAATCAGCTCAAGATGTGTTATTTATAAGGAAAACTGGACGAATACGTAATTTCATAACAATGATCAATACAGTTGGTTCAAATGAGAAAAGTTGGAAAGCTTATACAAATAGTGCGGAATAAATGTAGATGATACCGCGAGACAACCATTAATACCTTTGATGCGCCTGACGATGAAACTGACTTGAGGAAGCAGGCGACAATATCGAGAGCAAAACGCGTTAAAAGTTGAAAAGTTAATTTTCCACGAGCTTCGTATTATATTATAAATTATTGGAAGAAATTTTTAGCGACCTAATTTACGTACCCTTCAATATTAATAAACGTGCTATTTGTAGAGCTTTTTCGTTTCCTACTAGAAAAGTAATACCGAACATCCATCGTTTAAAAATAAACGATTGTACGTTTAACACTTAAAAGAAATGAGTAAAAGAGAAGATTTAGACTTTTGCTAGCTTTATTGATAATTTCGGTTATTTATAAATTTATTCAAAAGAAACTATGTCTGTGAAGAAAAAATTATTATAAGATTACAGTTAGTTTATTATCAAGGAATGAAGAAATAGTTTTAATGAGTTTATTGGATATTTCATCTTATTATTTGTAATTTCATTTATGAGCATCAACTGATTTATACTTTCCACCAGCAGAACATGTAAGTAGGTAATTCTTTTGAAAGCACTGAAAGGTGAAAATTGGTCATGATTTGTCTTTTTGGTAATGAAGTGCTGAAATTCAGTCATTTTCATTTATCGAACCATTTGCAGAGTACATCAATGTCGGTGCATCCTAGAACGTTAATTTTTTTTCTTTTTCTTCTTTTTTTCTTTCTATCATTACGAATTTAGCCATAAAAAATTGCCTCAGAACATTCGAAAAAAATGTATTCGAAACTTTGAAACTTACGAACAAAATGTCTAACGAAAAACTTATTACTGAACATTCATCGCTCGAGCTAAATTTTTAAACTATGTTTTAATACCGACACTTGACATCGGATGGCGTAGGTAGCACCTTGCACGTTGACAGCATATGGCTCTTCGTAAATCATATTTTGTGAAGATTTTATATGATATTGTTACACGCTGCACATCTAGAACACGAATGACACGAAATTCTACCAGTCATTGATGAGGTAAACATAAAGGAGGGAGAGAAAGGATTCGCTTGACCACAAATCTTAACCACAAACATAAACAAGCCTATTGAAGACAGCGTGATATAACTGGTTTTAAACCAATAAAAGATAACTGGCAATAAAACCACAAAGGTACATGCCGGAATACAATAGCTTTACAACTGTGGTGTATTACATAAACAAGGGTAATAAAACTCTCTCTTCCTGTACAAAGAAGTAGATTTAATTCTTCTTTATAAATATTCACTCGTGTTTACCCTCATTACATCTTCAATGTGGTACCAAAATACTCGCCATAATGCTCTTCACACGATTACGAGGTTTTTAAAAAAGTGCTCACTTCCTCTGTAGAATATGACAAATCTTCAAAAGGTATTCTTTGTAAACAAATGTGTCTATGCAAAAAGTCAATACGAAGGTCTTATAAATACATTTTTTCATTCTGGCTTGGAAGATCTTTTTGATGAATGTTTCTAAAAATTAACCTCATTTTCGTATTCTATGCCAGACATATTGCAACATGGTACCAAAATCATCTCAATTGAACCTCCCCTTCACAAATCAGGTAGACTGTAATAGGTGTTGTTTTCAGGTGAAAACTTGGTTTAAAAACCACGCTTAGAGCTTTTCAAATGCACAAATATATCGACTAAATGGCGGTTAACCTCTACTCCCTCAAAATGGCACGCTGGTGTGAAATTCACACGCTGCCCCTTTTTTGTATAGGTTATAGGGAATACGCAGTGGCTGACGCGTTTCAAAGATGAAGCTCTAGTAACCATTATGTATTTATGCTTGAAGAATAATACTTAGTATACCATGTGTCGGAGGGCTAGTGCTCGGATTTTTTATAATTATTATTATTATTTTTTTTTTTTTATTTTTTTTTTTTAAATATTTATCATTTCTTAACGCTTGCTAAAAATGTATGAATGTATGCAAGAAAAACTGAATTATGAAAAGTTATAAATTTTTGAAGGTTGGTTGCCAATTCCTACAAGAATTAAAATTTTTAGATGATTAATAACAGTAAATGGAAAAAAAAATTGAATTCATCGACTCATTATCTGTGATGTGATTGAGGTAAACGCGCACGTCTCTTATTTCGGATTCGTCGAGTTCCCCAATTTTATAGAGAATTTTTATGTCTCACATTTGCGCCATTGCTGCTAAGAAATACCAATAAATTTAAAAGATTACCCGAGCCCGGTAATGTACCGGAAAAAAGTGAAATCTTGGTTGGCCTTTGATCGAGATGGTGTTCTCCACCGCGGAGCAGTACCCAAAAACTCTTAGTCATTCTTGAAAACTTCATGTCCGAATTTTTATCACGTTGTTAACGACTTTTACTAATGTTCAAACGTCGCGTCGTAAAATAAATAAAAATTAAAAATTTACTTGTGTCGAAACGTTCGCTGTATTCTTCGAAAAACCGTGAAAATGCAACGTCTTATTTTGAAATTCTTGCGTCATCCTGAACACAACGAAAAATATGCTTAATTTTTTATCTTTATTGGAATGGACGACGAAAATTTCTTTCGGCCTAACGAAATTAAGAATTACGTCTTGAAGTCGTCAAAGAACTCGGTGTAAATTCGCAAACATAAACATTAGCTCGGCTGAAAATTAAGCATATTCGTATTACCGCGGAGACGCGAAAAATCTAGACCCGAAGGAAAAGTGGCGTCGCTCTGGCTGACTTGAGACCATCGAACGCGTTAAATAAATTGCATAATTACGCGCCGCAAATACGAGCGTCACGAAGAGAAAGAGGATGAAAAAAAAAAAGGTGCCAACGATTAGGCAAATTCCGTGGTAACGTATCAAATGGTATTTATGTCACGGGCGTTCTGCGTCACCGACTAACATTGTTTTTCTCAGCTAAGTTGACAGGAAAAATTTTCAGCGGTTGAAAAATTTTCTCCTAATACAATTTGTAGGTATTTTAGCGTGTAAACGATGTGACACGTATCAGCGACAAAAAAAAAAAAGAAGGCGAACGCGAAGGCGATTTTCAGGTGTCTGTCATATTACGTACGTACGACGTAGGACGTATTTCTAAAGCGAAGAATTTCATCGTCGCGTCGCATACACAATGTTTTTACAACTGTGTTGGCGTTAGTGGTGGCATGGACATGGCGGTGGGTAATGAGTGTATTCACGTAAGAGTGAATTCGATCAAGAGCGTACCGGCGTTGTTAAATTATCGTTTAAAAGGATTACGACGGCGCGGCGGCGTCGCAATGGACTCGACGTGAACGAGCGGCGTGAAGTGCGAAGTGACAACGCAGTCAATGTCCGCTATATCTATGTATTATGCGTAAATGATGTAAATAAATTGATCGATGTTGGTTACTTTTGCGCCATACTCGAACAGGTAGTTAGGTTATTTTTGCACGTGTCTCGTTACATACGCGTACATTAATGGTACACGTAGACCCGATACGTAATATGTACGCGTATTTAACTTATTTCTCTTGGGTGTTTGCATTTCGTTTGTGGTCGATGCGATGACCAATAAAGCCAGATTTTACGCTCGCTCATTTGTCGGCGAAATCGGAGAAATGAACGAGAAGGAAAACAAAAAACAAAAAACAAAAAAACACAAAAAGAAATCGAAAAGAACTCAACCTATCGATCACACCAGCACACGTGGAAAAGCGCCTCGATTATAATAATGTTAATATTTTCGATGATAACCCGAACGAGACGAAATAATGGCTGGAGAAATGAATGTAATTTTTCTCTTCAAGTTGGTATTACTGGGTAGGTGGGGCAAACAGCTGTTGAGAAAGCGTGTCTTTTAACACTAAAGGCAGTAGCCCGCAAACGGTCGCGTGTACGAATGCCTTTTTTTTTGAATTCGCCTTTTGAAGCGAATAAATTCATTGGTGTATTTAAAAGCAGTGAAATCAGTGATCGAAATAGGCATTTTCGTTGCGATTTTAATGCTAGTGCGAGCCAATATATCGTAAGTCGGCCGTGTGCTGTCTATTTTGCGTAAATTGTGGTCTTCTTGTGATGCTATTAGTGTGCGGTGGTGCGCGTTTTGCTATCGATGCGTTTAGTGTTGCCGAGTAGTGTGTGTTCGGTTTTAGCAAGTTTTCTATTTTCATACGTAATTTCGTCGAGCCGTTGCCGGACCGATTGTACGTGTACGAGTGTTAGTTATCCTATCACCGTACCTTTTATTTACCTTAAACATTTCCATTAAAAAGTCACCATTCAGTCTACACCTGTTAATGTCGTTTTAGGTACGTACTACATACATACGTAGCTACCTAGCTACATAGCTAGCTAGCCACTTGAATATACGCAATATATACACTTTTGTTGATATTGGGGCATCCTATTTTTTAACATCTGCTGTTGTGATGCGATGATAAAAAAAATACCCAATACGCACTTGTCTAATGTCTACTACACTTTGATAGGTGCTGATAACCGGTAACGAATGTTGAAATAAACGTTTTTCATTCGTTTTATTCTCTTTTTATCGTGAAGGCAAATTAATTCTGCATACGCGATTGATGTATGCATGCACGTACCTATATAAGTTTTCGTTTGTGAATGTACTCGTAAATATGTACCTAATGTATTTATAAATAATACGCTTATTCGCTCAATTTTTTGATCCATCTCCATAAAGGCTTTTAAATTCCGGTCCCTCGAGTATGGAGATAACGATTAGTCAACACGCAGTTATATTCACTTGTATCTACATTAATTGTAGCATACATACTAAGTATCAGTATACCTGTTCTTCATGTTATAGTATTATGAATATATCGCATACCTAGTGCAATAACACCACATCTAAAATGTTTTCAAGTTTTATGATTTTAATAGCATTTTCAATGGTGAAGTCAAAATTCCCACGAGTGAATTCTTAAGGGTGGAATTTTGAGATGTGGTATTTTTCAATGTCCTTTCATTTGCTAGAATCACGAATCTGCTCATTGCAACAATGCCATTCAAAAGAGGAAAAAATGTTAAAATAAATATTACTCCTTCAGCCATTTATTACAATATAGTAATTGGCGTGAAATTCTTAATATTATAAATTTTGAATGAAAATAAATTACTCTGTTCAGCGTTCGTTAAAGAATATGATTTCAAGGGATCAAAAATGAAAAAAGAAATTACCACTATCTTCGCTAAATTTGAAAATAAATACAACACTTGAAATATCTTAATCACTTAAATCACGAATTAAGAAAGAGTTCAAAAATAACATAAATAACAGGTTAAGAAAAAGTAAACATCACATATCTCCACATTGCTTAAACTACCTATTGAAAAATGAGTACTTAATTTAATAATGGTAAGGTAGGCAAATTCTCAATAAATATGATAATATATACCTATCATTCAAAATAAATTTAATCGAGTAAAACACGCGCAAAATTGAATTCTTAATCTAACTCGATGTCTGGTCGGTGGGTTGCTTCCTCTATTTTTAGTATCAAACGCGTTGTCAACTTTCAGTAAAATTCAAGAACATGATGATGTTTTGGAATTACACCACTGGCACACATCTCCATCAAATCTTTCTTTTTAAATTCGTTAATGAAAGTTTCACTACAATGCATTTCAGAATAATTTACTTTTCGTTCAGGGGCGTAACTAAGGGGGGGATGGAGGGAGCTTCCCCCCAACAGGTGTTTTGAAAAGTTGGGAAATTTATAATTGTTCAACGCTGAAATTGGGAACTTGAATTTCTTTTGGGAAAATAAGAACTCGAATAAATTCGAACTGATGCCAACTTATATCATGTATAGCGCACAACCAGGGACGTAGCCTCCTTGGCTTTTGAAAAGTTGGTAAATTTGGAGTTTTAGCGTAAAGTTGGTAAACTTGACCATTTTCGCAGTATTATTACAGGCTATTTTTAAATTTTTTGAAGACTAAAAAAAAAAAAAAAAAAAGTCAACAGTTGGTAAAATTTCATGGTATTAGTTGGCAATTTTTGGTTTTCTCCCCCCCTGAAGAATGTCCTCGGTACGCCCCTGTTTTCGTTACGTAAGGTACGGACATGCAAATAGACAAAATAATTGTGAATCGTTTCGGTCAAGTTATAAATTAGTAAATAACAATTTGAAGTACCAACCTCTTTGAAAATTAAAATTATTGGCAAAATTTTTCAAGGCGAGTATTTTATCTCTATTTGCTTTGTAAACGAAGAATGGTGATCTTGTTCATTCCATAGTTTTAATTATTCATTTTAGTCAGCTGCTACATGCTACGTACGTATAGGTGATTTTCTTTCAAAAATTACTTATTATTCCTTTCTATAATATAAGAATGCATAGAGTCTCTCTAATTCTGGGTATGCTTTTTGATAAGCTACTTGTGAGTTATTTTTTCAACCCCTAGCCGTATTTTCCAGCCTAAGAATTAGTGCATCGGAACGACCACTTCATTTTTATGTTGAAACGTGCTCAAAATTTATAATATGACCAAAAAAATAATAATAATAATAATAATAATAATAATAATAATAATAATAATAATTTTTTCTCAACGTGGTGTCTCAAAAAGAAATAGACGAAAGTAGGAATTTCATTAGCTTCTTTACATGCCAATAATTCATTCAAGAAGTAGCAATGACCTGCATATTATTGGAAAAGTCAATTTTAATATATTTTGTGAGAGTTTGCGTTTAGCTTACTTTTATAACGAGAAAAAAATAAAATAGAATAAAATAACGAAGAAATTTCATCTCATGGTGATCGTATGATTGCTTGAAGATCGTAACAGCATATAATTCTTTCATTTCCTAGAATTTCTGTTTAAGGGGAGGGGGGCTTGAGTGTCTCACTCTGTCCCCCCTCCCCGAAATTCTTTTTTCTTTTTTTTTAGATGTTGAAATAAACTTTTCGATAATTTAAACAATTTACTATATTTGCCACTTGACTTTATGGAACGGAAACTCCCAAGCAGCGATCCTAAAACCGGCTCTAATATATGATATTGTTTTCCCTCTTCTTTCCTTGATATGGTTTTATTTTTAATGTGATTTCTCTATCATCTTTTCCACTCTCTGTTAGTATTTTGTTCAGACTAATCCGCAGGGTTCCAAGAAGTACATAGTTCACATTGATCCTTCTTGGATGGAACTTTGGAAAAACCTATATTTACCTCGTTATTGAATATCTGAGAATACGTGTGTAATTTCACTGTAGTTTTATATTTCGAAATCATATTGACAGCGAATATTGTTTGGTTAGGTCGTGGTGAGTCAAATAATCTCTGTGTGGATGGAATCATTTAGAAATACAAAATAGTGTTTTAAAAATAGCGGGTTCTGAGTACAGATGAAATCACTCGAAAAGGATTTGTTTTATTTGTTGTTGATTTAAATTATTCCTGCTCTAGGAAAGGTCTTGCCTTTCAGTGGTTTTACACCCTCGCACTCGAAAAATTGAACTTGTTGACATTTTGAAAATAGTTCACTTGTTCGAGTCTCTTCTCTTCGCCCTCGACGTTTTTGTGTACGTTACAAGAAGTTTATATCACTCTTGAAGGAAACTGTTGCGATACTATTGTTACAGTTGGTACGTAGTGATGTGTTTTGCATTGGAAAAGGTAGCAACGTTGGCAATTCATTGGCATAAGTAGAGGTACGCGAGCTGTGATAAGGTTGTGATAGGACACCGCATCAAAGAAGACGTTAATGGTCGATATATCGTAGTATATTGAATCAAAAAATAAAATAAAATGGGTGTTTGTTTAATGTTTATTGTACCGAGTATTGGGTATCGTTTTTTGTAGCGCCCTGCCATGCCTTGTCACCTATATTGTAAATATAGTTGGGTTTTTTATTTAAATTTTCGATTCTACGTATTGTTTGTATTGTGGGGCTCTAGATGTGATATTTTTTGAAAAATTTTTTTATATTAAAGAATTTTCGGACAATTCCACCCTATTTTTGAACGTTTTTATTTTTGCAATTTTTTCGTGTTTGAATAATTTTATGAATTTAGGATTATTTTAGTTCTGAAAGCTTTATCTTCAATTGGTTTATTTTTTAAAAATAAATTATTTGCTGAGTTATTAATAAAAATGATAGCTATTACAGCCTACCTGATTTGTGAAGGCGGTAGGAGAGAGGGTGGCGTCATCAAATCTTTGCCTTTCAGACCATATATAACTACGTATCTAGCAAATGTCCAACTTTTTGGCGTTTTTTCTCTCTTCCCCGCCCCTCGTAAAAATCGCTTAAAATTTGATGCGAAAAAGTTTCTTTTTTTTCTTTTTTCGATATGTCTTAAAATGGCGGATGTCTCAAATTTTGACCAAATTTCAACTTCCCAAGTTCATTTGATGGAAAAAACGACTTTTTCTGAAAATTATGTCATGAAATTTCTTGAATTTTCCGTTATTTTGTATATAGGATTAGTTGATGACCACAAAATGAGCTCTTAAATTTGGGTCAAAATGATAAATCCAAAATGGCCGATCGTCAACATTCGAGGATAACGGAAAGAGCCTCGAGTTACTGCATACAATATGAAGAATATTGGTTTATATGATTATTGCATAACAATTAGTTCTACATTTGTTCTAAATTTAACTTCCTAAGTGGTTTTAGAAGGGATAGAGTGTAGTGGTTCTCAGACTTGGTACTAGGTGTGGCTAGTAGGCATGAAGAGGTTAGCAACTTGCAAACCGAATTATGCCTAATTAAAAACTTAGCTAGAGTAATACGGCATATAGTTGATATACGTTTTTTTTTTTTCGAACTTGCTTCATTTTCAGTTTTTTTGTTATCTTTCGTTTTTAAATATTCTTATTTTTGGTGATTTTTAACTCGTGAAGAACTTTTAGTTATTCTAAATACCAAGTAGGTGTTATTTTTTTGGTAAAAATGAAGCGACTGATGCGATGATCTTGCATCATAGCGATAGAACTTCATTGATCGCAAAGCAATTGCGTACGAGTAAAAAGGAAAACATTCAAATTAGATGACAAAGCTCGTATTTCAGGCGAGGAAAAGTCGGGCATATATAACTATACAGAGCGAAATATTCGAAAAGAAATCGAAATCCACCCAATTGCGTTGTTAACACGTTGAAGTGGCGGCGAGTAAAAAGTAAATAATGTTTTGGTTTGGGTTTCATCATTCGTGCAAATATGGCGCTTACTTACTGTGTATAGTGTAATATAATATAGGTATATGGTATATACCTACGCTACGTGTTCGTATATTGGCTGCATCACGCGTTAATCTTCCTATATGCCGCATGCACCGCGCAATATCGAATATTACCGCAAGCAGGTTTTAATAAACACATCTTAACTATGACTTGGAAGTATGTATAGCGTATACGTTAGAGTGGCCCTTATTTATACTTATGATTTTTTTGGCGGCGGTTTTTTAAGGTGCTACCCCTTCAAATTGTTCCCTACTATGAAAAAATAATTTCCTGAAAATTTTGATCAAATTGATTAATATTAACCCGTGCCGCAAACGTGTTGAAGTGTTGATGATGATAGCAGCGCGTCGCGTCATTGCTACCTCGAGTGAACCACGCGACGGAGTCTGTTGTGCCGCGGTATTGTATGGTACACGTCCATCTAATTGTAATGAGAGTATAGCGTGTTAAAATAATTTTAATTTCAGAATATATGAAACAATATTCAATTTTATTGAAATTTGAAAAACACATTTTTTCGATAATTAGAGACAATCTGTAAAATATAATGTTTCTGATCTTCATTAATGCAAAGTTTATTATTATACTCCTCCAATAACCACATGCCTTGATCAGTTGAGTCATTTACCACCTTTAGCTTTTCCATTACTTTTTTGTTGCTTGATATTTGCATTCCATGGGGATGCAGCATCGAGTAAGAAAGAACAACTTAGATCAAACTTAGTAAAAAATGTTTTTGTGTTGATGAGTTTAGACAATGCAGTATTGGGTATCGTTTCATCAATATTTTGATATTCGTGCAAATTTTTCATTAAATTAAAGTCCAATTGTGATGCTTTTTTTGTAAGGGTAGATAAAAACTAATGTTTCAAGTATACATTGATATTGAAAAAAAAACAAATATCACAAAGCCCTTTTTTAGTAGAAGAGCCAAGCTTAAATTTACTTCTAAATAAATAAATTTTCAAAGAATTAATAACTTTGGCCATCCAACGAGCATGATGTATAGCACCTGGGAATTGATAATTTACATTTTGTTCTAGTACCTACAAAAATTTAGCATGATTCAACGAATTCTTTAGTATCATTTCATATAATTTTTTTCAAGTTTTTCAAAAATTCAATAATTAAGAGAGACTTATCTTCATTGAAAATTTTGGCTATATTTGGTTCTTTAATACCGGGTTGGAATTTATTTTTATCGATATTTGGCCATGCATTTTGAAATCTTTTAAATAGTGAAACATTAGGACTTTCTTTTTTTACAATGTTCCGCATTTTAAACTCTGTGAAATTTTCTCTCTTGCTCGTTAGTTAAATTTTTTGTCTATCCCGTACATATAACCAGCTCGTTATTTTTCCCTTTGTTTTTTCAAAAATTCAATGTCCTCTTTGTTTTTCATCGATGTTGAAGCATTTTCCCCAGCAATGTCGAAAAGATCGTCAAGTTCATTAATAAACTTTCACTCTTTGTTTAGTTGTGTCGATGACTTTTTAGCTGAGTTTTTAATTTTATATTGGGTGACCAGAACATTTTTGAATATTTCGTTATTCTTTGCACAATTGTTTCAATTTTAACACATAATTTTTTTCACTGTGAACAGGAATTCTTGCTTTTTCCCAAAACACCACAGTTTCACCAATCGTTAAAGGAGCATTATCTTGCAAATTCAATTTTACCACTCTTAAATTAAAAAATAAAACTTTCAATGTTTCTTTTTTTGGAGGTAATTTACCACCAACAATTTGTGAGGAAAAAGATCCTATTCATGGTATCTCACAATCTTTTCGCAAAGTTATTTGCGATGTTGAAGCCATGGCTCGAAAACGTATCATTTTACTATATGAGTTTTTATGAAATAAAATGAGTACATGCTATACAAATTAGTAAACGCACGTATTTGTGCATATGTAAATGCAACTATTAGCATTCTATACCTACACTATAACAGCATTACCTACCAATCATATCGCATGACTTGTCTAGGATAGCAGTGATGCAACGTACTACCTACTACAATTATCAATATTTCAACACGTTTGCGGCACGGGTTAATATTGACCAATTTGGTCAAAATTTTCAGGGAATTATTTTTTCATAAGAGGTAACAAATTTATCGGGTAGCACTCAGAAATTTCGGATTTTAAAAATAAGGGCCACTCTAGTATACGTAGACCTTTCTTGCTCTAAACGTGCTACGTATGTGTAGATATTACGAGTAGTTTTTCAGTTTTCATTTTCTCAAAGTCGAGACGGCAGAACAATGCGACGAGCTAAGAAAAGTAAATGTACTTACTCGCATAAAACGTACTCGAAGTAAAAATATTCTGAAAATAAAATGACAAAAAATAATACGTAATACGTCGATTTATTGTAATAAGTGTGTCACTGTTTGCGGCTTGCATATTTAATAAAAAGACTATTACTGTTACGAAAAAGCCGACAACATTACTGTGTATTTGAGAAATTACATAAAAATTATACACGACATGTTTCGGCGTAATGCCATCATCAGGTGTGGATATGGAATAAAAATATACGTACTAGAAGTAATTACTAACTACGTTTTTTAAAAAAGACGACGTAGGAATGACGTCGTTAATTACGTTATACTTTAAATGACGATGTTTCTCTATAAAAAATTCCTCCGTAGCATTAAGTTTTTTACCTTTCTTTTGTATGTACAAAATTTTAAAATTTTTATCGAAATCACAAAAATGGTTTTTAGTTATTAAATGATCAGCAAAAGTGGAAACATTATGTTTACAATTTTTCCACACTTTTTTATGCTCTAAAAATCTGGTTTTGAAGCTCCCACCGGTCTGACCAATATATACAGCATCACACGAGTTACACTTTAGCATATTATACACTCCACTTTTTTCTATAAGAGGGATTTTATCTTTATTATTAAGGAAATGTCGATTTACTTTCGACAGTAAATTGGTCCTTTGAAATACGTATTTTACGCCGGAGAAAAAACGAAGAGAGTGCTTTATAGCGAGGCGTAGAGATTTTTTAAATTCAGATCTACTTTACGGATATGAAAATAAAAAAAATTTAATTGCGTAAGAAAACGTGTACCGCGTTCGATTTGAAAAATTACCTGTTACGAAACGAAATGCGATAAATTAGTGGCGAAATTGATTTATCTATACCTAGTACGTACGTCGGCGTCGTACGTACTATGCTGAAGTGGCTGTAGGAGATGGTTCCAAAAATTGACGTCTGCGTCTCGCGAACGAGAAAATTATCGTAATTTCTCATGGTTCTGAATTCTGTTTAAAGTATTATAATACGTATTCACCGATTTTTTTAATTGACAAAAAATTCTAAAACTGTTAAGAAATTCATACGATGAGCCTGCCGCATGCGATGAATGCGATGTGTTTGGTAAGTTGAAAGAAATTAGATTCGTTAAGCGTCTTCGTGCGCGACACGCTTTAGGTTTTTTCCAATAACTGTGCTGAGAGGTTATAGCGATATTTGTTTAGTTGAGCGGAAAAGATTCCTCTCTGATAGTTTGAAAGATTAATTTCGTTAATTTTTGGCTAACATATAGGCTCGGTGGTGTGTAGGTGTACTTATTGGTATCTAGAGATCTAAACGGAAGGATAGGTATTACTCGTAGTTATAGGAGGTACGACCAGCAACTACATATTTTGGGCGTTTGATAAAAATGAAAATTCTTTTCAAGGAAGAAAATGCTTACGATAGTTGTAAAAGTTGGAAAATTTACAATAAAACCAAAGTTTTCTGGGTAGCAGTTCGAGTTCGATGAAAGTATGGTTGAACTTTTAGGTCGGTGGTTCTGGTGATTCCCATTGGAATAGCGTAAACACATTTACAACGTTCCTTATAGGTATAGCTGACGTTAACCCTAAAATACACGAAGGAAATGAAGCAAGAACGTTTTCAGAATCGGCGCGGCGTAACGTCGCGTCGCGTCGCGATAGTAATTGAGCGCTGAGCCGCTAACTTTTGCCATCACCTACCGCGAACAGCTATATCACGCTTATGAGTACAAATATTAAAGTATGCCTAACGTGGTTGAAATTAATTCAGCAAATTTGACGCAAATAAGTTGCGCGAGGCAGAATGAAAATCATTTTTCGTCGGCCGTTCATTAACCGAATAAACGAGTGAAATTGATTATACCACGCGGTACGAATATGTATAATGTATATTTTTATCAAATGTAGCGTGGCGTGAAAAGAAATATGGTCGTTTTCGCGCTAGTTATCAATGAAATGGGTAGGAATTTTTTATCTATAATTGAATACGGAGATTCATTGCGTACCCCACTTCGGAGGCTATTTTGAAACATTTCGTTTAAATTAAGAAGGAGAGGAAAAAAAGGTAAATTCAAATACGCGCACGCACAGTACACACTAGTATGTACAGATCTTCCATCACGCATAGTTACCTACGCACAGAGATGGCGAGAGGGAGGTGGAAACGGATTTTTTTTGAGGGCCCGTAAAATTTGGCGGGGCCCCAGACTAGAAGGTCCTCAGAATGATTGAACGCATATATTTGCGGTTTAAGAAAAGGCCAGATTAGGTTTTAAAAATTATTACTTAATACATACATTTTTTACTGCGACAAGCAAAAAAAAAAAAAAAAAAAAGGCATTCAGTTAAAAAATACATCGCCGTCTCTGCCTACCCACCATACATTACGCAGTTCATAAGCATACAAGCTTTTTAGTCTAATGCTAGTTATTTCGTACACATTTACTAGTATCTACGTTAACTTCTAATGGTAATCCGAATTAGGCGAATATCCGATTAATCATCGTAGAATAGTATGAAGCTATCGACGTGATGTTGAAATTCATCCATATCTATTATATGATGTATAGATGCGTACAGGGGCCTGCTCACCGTGTAACGACTCAGGATAATATCCTGGGGCTCCGAGTAGTGGGCCCCTTTGGAGTGGGGCCTCTTTTAGTATGATAAGACTTGTAATTAAGTCATATAATTCGGCACAAATAAAGATTAGAAAATAGTAAAGAAACTTCAGCAAATTCATCTTTAATACCTAATTAATTCAATTCAACTCAGCTGCTTATATTTAATATTGATAGTAAGCTAGGTACCCACTTATATAGCCATATCGGGAAATTTTACTTAATTCATCATCATACATTGACCAACATATTGGGTACAGGATACAAAAATTTTTCTAGGTAATCAGTTTCTCCAGCATCAAACAAACAGCGCAACTGGAAAATATTGCGCCATAATGGAAAATAAGTTGGTAAATTCCAAAAAGCTGTTTTTTTAATAAAGAAATGAAAAAATTGGAAAAAAAATGCTAAATCTGATCAAACTCGTGTTGTTCAAGATTGTAGAATGTATAAAGCAAGCTCGCATTTTCATCGTAAAACAGCTGTGTAGTATAAATGGGTGGTGTGATTAGTAGGTCTAAGAAGACGTTATCTTTTTCTAATTCAGTATGAGGAGGTTGTCCATCTTATATTAAATTTGATGAAAATCTTTTTTTTATCTGAGCTATTCTTGCTTTAAAATGCATATTCGCGAAGATAACGCCAAAAAACGGCTGCAAAACACATACTACATATCAATCTGCTGGAGTGAGCCGAATTTAATTTACAATTCACTCTAGGACCCAAAATATTTCCGAACTGTAGTTTATTGAATTTTTTAAAGTACGAGTGATAATTTTGGGGCACCTGATCAAAATTCACTGTTCGCTGTAAATCACTTTAATTTTTCCACGTTTATATTCTATTACATTGATTTTCAAAATTTTAATATTTCAGTGGTTCCCAAATTTTATCTGAACCTCAGATTATCGTGGTTCCTAAAATGAGTAGAAAAATTTATTTTAAAAATGTTTCTTGATATTTCTAATAAATTGTTGAAACAGCTCAAAATAAATTAAAAAATTTGAACTTTGTTTTGACAATAATTTTCAAACATTTAAAGTAATAGCGTTCATTTAAATTTCCAAATTCTATGATATTTCATGATGATTTCTAACAAAATTCCAAAGTTGAACTTCATCGATGTTCTCAAATCCTTTAAAATTAATTTTGTGGCAGATTAGCTAAATTTTAAGCTTACAAAATGTTCCGCAATTCTTCTGAAGTTCAACTTTGAATATTATAGCAGAGTTCGTAAAATTTTTAAAAAACTTCAATTTTTATATCGATTCCCAGGACTCTTCTCCGTTGTACAGAAAGTTGAATCTTATAAGTGCGGTCTCCAATTTTTTTTTTTTAGTGAATTTTTTGCCTAATCCAGCAAAATTTGGAAGTTTATCGTCAGGGTGTTGAACAGACATACAAACAAAAACAGTATATGTTAATAATAAAAAAAAAAAAAAAAATTAAAAAACCAAAAAAACACAAATTTCTGTTTTAACGTGTAAATGTGCGAACATTTTTCAAAAATTATCAAATTTCTCAGAATTTCGTCTTTCAGGTACTTATAGTACGTACATAATCGTAAAACATGGTGAAACAAAAATTCAAAACGACGGACGAAAAATGTTAGCTTTCAAGCTTATACTTGAAATACATGTTTAAAAATGTAGAACAAAGTTTATTTTGACTTAGCTGCCCTGTAAGAAATGTTTTTGCAATCATAAATTTTATTTTGTAATCGCTAAAAAAAAATTTCGGAAAAATCTCGAAAAAATATTCTAGTATCTGATTACATACCCCTACGTCTAACAAACTGAGATATATTCGTATTACACCAGATGTATTCCTTTGGCGCATTTCGGTGTGTAGGTGGCATTCATCTCACTGAATCTTACCCAGATGTCGGCCTATTTCCACTTCTCTAACCCCAACTGATTACGTGCCTCTAGCTGAATAGCAGTATATGACACATCCTCACTGTTTACCTCAATACGTGTAAATTATATGCAAATGCCTCTCATTCTGGGCATCTGTGAGTCACGAAAATTGAAGCAGGAATCAAGTATTTTGTCTACGTGTATTATGGAGATACCCACCAAGTACCCGTGTATCTAGTTGCCTAACCGTCTACCTACAGCTTGCGAATTCCAAAGTGGGGTATTCTAAGGTGGAGAGGAGGGGAGAATTTTCGGTTCATCTGCGACAGAGAGGAGTAGCATTTGTTTTAGACCCGTAACGCGTTATGTCCTAATACCTGCTACGCATAATAGGGGCTAGAAAAAGACGTAAAAAGCGTGTACACAGGACGTAGGTAATAAAGGTTATATTGGTAAAATTTCATTAAATTTTTAACGCGACATCAGCGAATGAAAATTATGAAGCGAGGCAGACATTTTATTAATTTAACGACAAAATCGCTGGTCTTTTGAAATGTAACGAAATTGCATTAATCGAGTTGAACTCTCGAGCGCTAAGTGTACGATAATACGCTTATTATAACGTGATATTTGATACTGTGTATATTGGCATTCGGATTACCACGTAGAAAAAGGCTCCGTCGTTTGAAATTATCATCAAAACTCGCCGCGCCGCGCCGCGCTTCGTTTACTCTATAGCGGTATAGCTACAGGTATATTACCGTATTATGTATATGTATATTATGTAGTTGTAATCGTTTCATTATCATCTCTATGTGTAACGAGTCCGTATTAAGACTATACTCTTCGTTTACATTTCGACAAGAAGAGGTTCGTTTTGAACGTCAACTTCAATCGGTTATTTCTCCCTGAAAACGCGATATAATTTATTCCGACCAGTTTTATTTTATTTGTTAATCTTTTAAAAAGACCTGACTTTTGAGATATTTTCGAATATTTCATTTCCTTTTGATTTAAGAAGAGTTAAGTGGGTGAGAATTCGCGAGATATGGCAAAATTTTAAACGTTAATCATTCGTTTTAGAAATGACATATCGGAAATTTCTCGAAATACAAGTCTTAATCTAATTCTAAAGAAAGTATTTAAAAAAAGAAATTGGAAAAAAGTTGAATTTCCATCAAGAAAAAACTGATTGAAAATTGGAAATTTTTGTTGAAATTGGTCGAAATCGTTCGCTATAAGTACAACTCTTTGATGTATTCAGATCTTGAACGATCATTAAAATCGCACAAGTTCGTTCAAAAAGGTCTCATCAAAATGTAAACATGAAGTATCCCCTTAACATGTAGTGACGAAGCAAAAGACGATAAATGAATAAGACTTTTGTTTTCATTAATTCTTGTATCATCTTATTTTGTTGTTTCGAACGAAAATCGGCAATTTTCGGCGTCCTTCGATTTAGGCTCGAGAAATTAGGTAATGCTACGTATATTCCGCAACCGCCACAATAATTTGGCCAATTCTTTACGCGTACCATGTAAAGCTGAAAATAAAGTTTACTATGATATTAATGTTGCCCAAAAATATCCGAAGGAAAGTTGCATTTTTTTTAACAACACACATACGTACGGTACGTTGTTTGAGGTTTGAGCCCAGATTACTAGGACAACTAGGTTCGATTTACATTTTGTAGTTTCATTTTGAACTGTTTAGGTCTCATCATAAGCATAAAATTTGCTTATATGTAGTGCACTAGAGCGATATAGTAACTCTACATCATATACCTATTATATAACAATCAATAACAGAGACATAAGCAAAAGGAGGATAGGATAGGCTATGGATATCTTGTAAAAATGTTCATCCTCTCCATTGGCTCATCCAAGTACCCAAAAAAGGTATTTCAATGATTGAAAAGTGACATAAAGTGTCGAATCAGAATAATTACGAATGATTAAAAAACATAGTATTTTTGTGCCCCCGCGCCCACACCATTACCGAAATTTTCTGGTTACGCCGCTACATGCGATATAGACTGACTGTATGTACCTAATATACTATACCTTTACCTACCACTAATCGATATTATACGTATTTGAAGGTATAATAAGTAGGTATTAGGTAAGTATGCTCGTCAAAATGATACTTCGCCAAGTTTCGCGTGTCTTTCTATTAGAACTAAATAAATTATTAGCGTCGGTTCTTACTGGTTATTGGTCGTGGTTGAGATACGCGCATATGGCTCACCAACATAAAAGCGGAAAAGATATAAACTATAGCTGAAAATATTCATCGATTAATGTGGCAGCGAATTTGAATTATTTATTCGTCTTCGACAATGAACATTACGTCACGCCATACCGTAACGAAACGAAAGGAAACGAAGTTTTCTATTTTTCAAATATTCTACCAATAGGTAGGTAGTTAGGTAGGTTCGTAAAATGAATGACTTTCAACTTTTAAGCAGCACTCTTTAATAGCCAGCCCTGTCGCTGGTCGTAAATATTTTGATGACAATAAGTTCAACTTACGAATTTCGTTTGTAGCGCGTTCCGGTAGTATCTGCGTAATTTCTAAATTTCGCTTTCAATTCCATTCGTATTGAAAATCTTTTCAGTCGACATTCAATCGACGTTATTATACGTTGATTTTTTTCTCTCTCTGGAATCAACCTGCGTAAGTAGAATTTGATTTAAAAGTCTGTTCAATGCGAAAACCAAATACCTACTCGTAACATATTTTTGATTTTCTTTTCGCGTTTCCACGAAATAGTTTCCTTTTTCAGAAATTTACACGCTAAATTGCCTATTCATGGGACGCAGTATTATATGCGTAAAACGAGTATACTGGTAATTGCTTCGCCCATGGCGTATGGCTGCCTATGTTGATTAAAAAGAACTCGGTCGAAAAATCGCCTTTTCGAGCTTACAAAGCGTCGAGTAATTACAGTGCGGGCCGAATACTCAGGTTTTCCAAGTACCCTAAAGTGGAGAGCGTAAACGCGAGAAATTAACGCAATTTATTGACGACGAGTGCTCGTCAAGCTCGTTCGGCATTCGGAGTTTGAAAGCTTTGCAAGTACTGACGTATTACGTACATTGCGTGTTGGAAGAAGGCAACTAACTTGACATTATTATTATTTATAATTATTATTATTTTTCATTCTTCTATAAAGCTTCGGACGAAAAGCCATCGATTGATATTCGAGTTATTTTTTTAGGGGCGCAGTAGAGAGTGCAACACGTGAATAGGTATCCCATCGACATCAGAAGCACAAAGAGGATGCAAAAAGGAGGGGTATGCTCGTATGAACTTGGAAATGCGAAATTTTTCTCTAAAAAAATACGTTGATAAAACTGAAAAATAGAAAGCAATTCTTATTTAAATATTCAAAATTTAGTAAAGAAATTATATTATAAGGTAAATCGCTGGTAGCGAGCTCTCGAAAACTCGGACAGCATTATATAATTACAGAAATAGTACGCTAAATTGCTATAAAAGATAGATGAATAAATAGATCCTAAAATTCAAGTTACATCGCAGAAAATGAAATGAAGTTTTTTTTTCTCAAAAATTTTACGATTTCTTTTAATTTTTCTAAAGATTCGTGTTTTTTATTGTAAGTTGTGAACAACGTAATTTTTCGTATTACGGAAGCTGAAGAGAAGTTTTAAGTTTAATTTGCCGTGGTTTTCATTCGTTTGCATTAACATCAATGGCTTTCACACTGATTGCTTAATACTGGAACGTAATTTCGATCAATTTTTTATAAGTAATCGTGAAATTGCTTAATATTGGAAACCCCACATATTCTCGATAGTGCAGTAATGATCTCTCATAATTTATGACAATAATGCTTGAAATATTAATTAATCCTACGTCCGAAGTTTGACCTTCTTAGGTCGATTTGGAGAGGAAATTTTTTGTAGCAATTTTTTCGCTCCAAATGCAGGTTTTTCTCCAACTCATCTCCAAATTCACTTGGGAAGCTAAAATCACGATAAGTTAGTCACTTAGACTCATTTCATCATATGATACGACTAATAAAAACATGTTGACCCCTTCCTTTTCCCCTCCAACTTATCTGCGAAGGTGAATTTAAGATGTGCTATACTACTTATGCCTAATAATCATATGAGTTCATAATAATTACATTTTTACTGATTTGAACTTGACTCAGATTTTGACAATCCGCCTTTTTTGGATTGATTTTAACCCAAATTCAAGCGAACGTATTCCGATGCCGAACTAACTCCACACTCGAAGTTTAGCTTTTCTAGATTGATTTGGTAAGGAGATATGAAAGATTTGAGAAATTTCATAACTCAAAAAGACGTTTTCTACTCTAACTCCTCTCCAAATGCACTTGGGAAGCTAACATTTGAATGTGTTGATGTCCGTGATTCACTCTTTCGTATGAAATTAAAAACAAAAAGTTTCAGCAATTCATCACCATTTCAGCCCTCCTCAAAATTTGTGTGACCGTCATTTTGTGATGTATTAAAAAAAAAAAAAAAAAAAAAAAAAAAAACGAAAAAAGTATATTTTTCACATTTTTGTGAAGAGTGCCTCACTACAATTGAAGACGTACGCTTCACCCGAACCCCTTCTCAGATCAGGTGAGCTATAACACTATCATTTTTATTAATAACTCAGCTAAAAATATAAATTAATTCTTTCGGACTGAAACGATAATTTAATTATCTAGTTAGAATCCAATCTAATTCATACCAGTTTCGCTTCAAATGATATGAAAAATTATTAGACGAATAAATTTTTTAATCGAAAGTCCGAATGGAGTAGGTTTTTGTTGATAGAAAATTTCGTGTACGTGTAAACTGTAGTTGATTTGTTAGCAAGATGTCAACGGGAGTATGGAGAAAGAGGTATGAACAAATAATCTGCTGTATCATAAATAAATGCTCATCACAAATGATCAGATATTGAAAACATGTTTGTAGGTTGAGTAGTTGGTTACTTTCTGAGTGTTGTAGATATGGCGCTTGCATGGTATGTTCTTTGGAGAATTCGGTGAATGTTTGGTTTTAGCATGGCTAAAAATTTGACCACTGAGGATTCATTTGATACATATTATGAAGTATGTGCATTTCTCTAAAGGTTCAATGAAGGCGATCAAATGGTTCCAGCTATCTTGATACGTAAATGATATTAAGTCATCGATGAAATTTGAAAATTATTTTCGAAATTTCCTAACATGGAAAAATTTGTTCAGTCTTCCTTCCCCCTACCCGAAAAAAAAAATTAATATCGAATAAATAAAAAGGGAAAAAGTAATACATTCTAGAAAAAATGATAAGAGTGTTCGATAATGAAATTCAAGTTTTCAAAGGGATTAAAAACAAAATTTTTGTTTAAAAAAAAAAAAAAAAAAAAAAAAAACTATTCTCAAAACTATTTTATCTGGTAAGTTGAAAAAGCAATCCTGTTCTGACCCGGATGGAACTCCTGGACGACTCTGTTATCATTGTGCGTTATATGTACTTAAACAATTCATTGGGTTAGGTGTTCGGTGTTTCTGCTCGATCGTGCTCGTAGATAGGTAAAAGAAGAAAAAACTTATAGTCGTTCCGGCGGCGAATAACCGCTTCGGGTTAAATTGTTTAAACTTTTCTCATAAAATATAAATCCGCTTAGCCCGAAAGTTTAGTTTGGTTGCTGTGCGCTTGGTAAACAGTTGACAAGTTGCTTAAAATTCTGCCACGAACAACTCGAAACGACGATACCGATCCGTCGAGATGGAGTATTTCGAATTATCATTTTCGCGCTTACCTATAATACTTGATATTTAATATTTCATCATTCGAATTTAAAAAGAGAAAAAGAAAGCTTATGTACGGTTTTCGCATTCGCATCTAGTCTCGTATACGTAGATATCACGAGTAGCACGCACTAACGTGTGGTACAAGTATGCGCGCGATTTCGCTCGACGAAGTAATAATTTTGAAAGATTGTCGAACGATGGATACGTATTACTAATTTCCGTATGGTAATTTGGTTTGGAAATTTTCGATCGATTGACTGCGGAACGCGAAGCAAAGAAATGCGAATACATTTACTCGATATGAAAAGGAATAATTATGATGACGGAACGCCTCGGATGATGATGGCAACTGGCAAGCGACATCGTATCGTGAGGAGATGAAGAGAATGACGCTGACGGTTTGGCCAGGCCAAATAGCGTGTACATCTACATATTCGTAATACAAAATACGTACAACTACAAGGGTCAGCTTTGCCGAGCCGAGCCGAGACGGCGGCACGTCGCGTCGGGCTGAACGTACGAATATGTGCGAGCGCGAGTATTCGACTATAGAGTATTTGAGTATTTGTTGTACTCGATGTTGTTTGGTAAACGCCTGCTAAATTCTGCCCGTTCGTCTACTTATTTTATTAGACGCGCGGTTTTGGGTTTTAGGCGGTATGTGTGTATTGAAATTTCACTTTGGCCGTTGCGTTAATATTATTAAAAAATATTTCGCGTGACTCTTGACTCGTGTATACGTACGTCGTGCAGGGCTGCAGGCTACTGCCCTCTTATGGTTGCGTATTACGAAGCTTGCGCAGCGCTATAGATTTGACTTCACGCAGTTGAGGGTATTTTTCAATTTGATATAAAAATTTCGCAAGTGAGAAAAATAGGGAAAAGCCGAGAATCGACTTTAATGTACCATCGTTTCGTTACTTTATCTTCTGTCTTCGTACTAAATTAAATGATAGCGTGTTGAATGCAATTTATTCGAGAAGCTCAAAACGCCCGAATTAATCATTCAATAAGTGCCGCTTCTTTGATAATTGAAGTTATTTGCTCGGTCACGCCAGAATTTCCATTGAAAAGCTGCGCCCGCTGTTGAGTCAACTCGATAAAAATCTCCAATATTTATAAAGGAAGAAACTAAATGACCGATATTTGGTTTAACTTTATGTAATAATGTATCCTGTTCGTACTGTCTACCGAGTTATATGGTTAAAACCCTCTCAACGACTTCCTTTATGATTTCACGAGGACGCTTAGCTCGCTTCATGCATATAGTAGGTAATTAGCAATGCCGCCATGAATGATGTGGAGTACATTTTACTAAAACCTCCAACTCATACCTTCAAATATTTGCTGGCAATGGAACAACTTATGCGGTAGACGACGATGGAAAGCACCAATGAACCTAGTCGATTTGTTATTTAGTTTTAATATTTTCTCTTGAAGGCACGCATATTAATGCTTTTGAACAATAATACAATGTTATTTTAACAAAAAAGACTTTTAAGCACAATTAACTATGAACATAGATGATAATAGAGAAATTTTCATAAAAATGATTTTGATGATATTAACGAAAAAATCGTATGCGCGTACAAACGAAGTAAATTTAACAATTAATCAAATATCAGAGACAATATAGGTATGATTACGACGGATAGTGAACGACTAACTAGCCAGGAAACATGGGTATCTAGTCCCATCGTAGTGTACAGCTATCTCCTATACTGGGTGTCTATTCGATTCGGGTACCCTTGAGCGCTAAATTCCCTGCTACATTTTCCCATATTATGTGTTGGTAACAATGATGTAATGCAGCTGTGATATCTAATAGTAATAACATGATAAGAAATTGAAATTGAATATTTTTTGTATTTCGTTCTACTGACTGCAGATTAATGAAGAACGTTTCACGTATTTTTGAGCTGAGTTTTCAATAAAAACGATAGCTATTACAGCCTACCTGATTTGGGAAGGGAAGGTCGGGGGAGGATGAGGTTTTCAAATCTTTGCGTTTCAGACCATTTGTAATCATCTGGCATATGTCCAACTTTTTGGTTTATATATATTTTTTCCCCCACGCGTAGCGCCGGCGAGTATTCATAAAATTCGCTCAAAATTTGGTGAGGAACTTTTCTTGAAAATGCGCAAAATAACCTTTTTTGTTTTTCCGATAAATTTCAAAATGGCGGATCACTCAAATTTTGAGAGTGGCTGGAGAAGGGGTAAACAGCTCAAATTTTTTGTTTTTGATCTCATATAAAAGAGTGAGTCACGGACACCAACATATCCAAATTTCAGCTTCACAAGTGCATATTGAGAGGAGTTAGATCAAAAAACGGCTTTTTGAGGAAGTTTTGAGTCATGAAATTTCTTGAATCTTCCATATCTTCCCACCAAATCAAGTTAAAGAGGTCAAATTTTGTGTGTGAGGTTAGTTGGTGACCACAATATGACCTCTTGAATTTGGATCAAAATGGATTCAAAATGGCGGATTATCAAAATTTTGAGTAGAGCTTGAGGAGCCTCAAGTTGGTAAAAATGTAATTAATATGAATTCATATGGTTATTGGGGATAAGTTGTATACTATATCCCGAATTCACTTCCATACATGATGTTGGAGGGGGAAGGCGGGGTTATCAACCTAAAATAGTGGTGGGGGTACAGGAGGGGTCGAAAATTTTTTATTGCTGTGTCATATGATAAAATGAGCCCAAGTGACAAACGTATTTTGATTTTAGCTTCCTCAGTGATTTTGGAGGGGAGTTAGAGCAAAAAACGGCTTTTGGAGGGGAAATTGCTGCAGGAAATTTCATGAATCTTCCATATCTCATCACCAAATCGGCCTAGAATGGTCAAACTTTGTGTGTAGGATTAGTTTGTGACCAGAATATAACCTTTTAAATTTGAGTCAAAATGGATCCAAAATGGCGGATTATCAAGATTTGAAGATAATTTGAGCACCCTCAAATAGTTATAATTTGAGAAATATGTGTTCACATGATTATTTCATGGCAAGAAATACTACATTTGTGCCAAATTGAACTTCTTAAGTGTTTTTGGAAAGGATAGGGTAGGGGTTTTCAGACTTGGTATTGGGTGTGGCCTGTAATCATGAACGGTTAAGCAAGGTTATTAGTAAATCAAAACAAGCTCCAATTAAAAACTCAGCTCCAGTAATGCGGCATGGCTGCTTACGTTTTTTTTTTATCAGTTGTGCATTACGATATCAATTTGTTATTTAGGTAGCTGTTTTAATTGTACTTTTGTACATTGGTGAACTTGTTCTTTTCTGCTCTACTGCATTTCCTATTGGATGAACGAAGTGAACACGAAATTTGCTAATAACTAAATCTTTAACGTTATTTTCAATTCATTTTTAGTAACTTTAACACCCTTATTACAGTTTTCATTTCGTTTTCATCATCAAACCTCATCCAAATAGACTTTAACAAGTTGAATGTGAATCTAGATAATACATAATGATAAAGGAATGCAATTAACCAGCCCTAAATCGAATCATTCTAGATGTTGCAAACAGTAATTCGGGCCGTGCATCGAAAGAGTTGGCCTCTAGCGGATTATAGTGAAAGCTCTGAAAAGGTGAAAATGAGTGAAATTTAACAATGATTTAAATGAAAACGATTTCGTTTTTCCAATTTTACGAGAAAATTAGGGCATTCAGAGGAAAATTCATGATAACTTTTTTTACACGACAAAATTTCCTTTCCAAACATATAAAATTGTTTTATTTTCATCCTCGATAACAATAGAAATGAATTGCTTATTGTAGTATTAATCGTGTAAAGTCAACTATTCGCTTATTATTTGGCACTCGTTCAGTAATCAGTCTGTTGGGGTTGGGGTTGTGTTATGTGAATTGTGCAATGAAGATTTTTTATTCATTATTCATATATTATCATTATTCGCCATATGAAGTAGATAATGCGCCACTGTGATGACTCATTTTTTCAAATTTTTATCGTTACTAATGATGAAAACATAATAAAATTTATATCATTGAATAGGAAATTTTATCCTCTAAAAATCAGGCCACGATAAATTTTTCTTTAAACCCTACAGTTTTCTCAGAAAATTTTAAGAAACCAAAACGCGTCTATTTAAACCAACGTTAAATTTTGATCAGTTTCATCTTTTCAAGTAAAACGAGACTAGTGTGCCACACCCATGCCTGGCCCGAATGGCAGTGCTACATATAACATTATGAAAGCAAAATGACCGTTCATTTAAATGCGAATAATTTTAATTATGCGTTTGTTTGCCTTGTTATATTGATGTGAAAAATCTCAAAATTCTCAGCTTTGAATTATTACATTGTACAAATCGCATATTGTGTACTTATTTATGTGATTATAATTAACAACATTATGTTTGGGATTTTGGTACTCTAGGGTACCTACCGGAATCGAATAGACACCCGGTATGATTTTTCCCAATATCAAGGTCTTACCCGATTTTACTCACTATACACAGAATCGAAAATAGAGCGGTACTCGTAGATAGATAGATAGATAAAAAAATTGATTTAATTTACTTGTAGGTAGTACATCATTATTGAAATTGTTTCGAACGCTTTTCATTCCAAAACAGTGCATTTTCGCGAAAATTCGTCATGCTCGTGACTTATGAGTAAAGTTCTAGAAAATTCAACTCTCTTTCCCTGATAAATTCATAGTTTTTCTGTACGTTGTGTAATTTGCGAGATGCTTCGTGATTTAAATATGTGAAAATTCCACCCACAGTGATTTTTAACCATTGCAAAAGCTTCAAATACCATTTCCCCGTGATGAAGGAACTCACACGAAAGTTCTTCATAATTAAAGTTGCATAAAATTTGTATTCCTTTTTCTATTAAATCGGTAGTTTCTTAATGGGATGCATAGTTGGCGAAATATTTCATGATTTCGAGGGATAATTTAATATACTACGTACGAAATCTGCACCATTAACCGCAGACTTTATCTCGAACTCATTTTTCTGAAAAAATGCTGGGAACTTTTATGAAAAATTTGTAAGAATCAAACTTGTGAAGCGTAAAATTCTATAAGGTCGAGTTATACTTCAATATTCAATTAGCTCTTTTCTTACACATATCTTATAAGTGCCGTAAAAATATCATGTCATTCCATTCACATGAAATCGAGTTACTGTCGGAAATAAAAATTTGTCTTTTAAAAACTTTGAATTTGGAAATCTCATTTCGAGATGGATAAATGAATGTACTGTAAAAGCCAATCAGTTCTGAAAATCTATTTAATTTACCCCGCAAATTTGGAGTCGATTTGTCTATTTTCAATCGAGTTATAGTCACGCATCGATAAGTTTAAACAAACAAACAATAAAATAACGATAATAAAAATGAATAGAAAAAAAAGCTCGAATGAATGTATAAGTGAAGTTCACCAAAAGGAATTGATAACCAGATGAATTATCAAGTACACGTACGTACGTATATATTATTTCATCGTTTTCTAATCGATTATGTACGTGTAACTTTTATCTTTGAAAATTCTCTAGGTGTATCATCAACATGTTCTACTCGTTAATGGTGTGAATGACTGAATCGCGCTTAAATAATGAAATAAACTATACTTGAGCTAACTTCTTGCGGCAGTAAAGCATTAACGTAATTTGAACATGAAAAAGAAAAAGAAAGAAAGAAAGGAAGGAAGGAGAGACAGCAGTTTTGATCGGTTAATTAATGGGCGTAAAAAGCAAATTGGCTCATCAAAAGCAGAAAGATTTAACTCAAAAACACAAACGCGACGACGCTCATAGCAGCTCTACTCTCAATGATTAATGGAAGTAAAATTTAAGGGGAAAAAAGCGATATAGTTGAACGACATGCCGGAAATTAAAGCCGCAAAATAAATAATTAGTTTAACAGTTTGGAGATGCGCGGAATTACGAGTAGTTATCAAGTATACCTATGAAAATTGAATTCCTTGCGCCACCCCCCTTTTTTACGATTTTAAACGAAATAAACCTTTTTCAGCTTTTCTGATACGTTAGGTACCTACGCGAGTACAAATAAGAGACAAAATTTAATTGTAATTTTATTTTTATTTTTGGAGACGATGTGCGGCAATTAATTATAATACGAAATACGTATTTGAACGCGATAACGCAGTTTTGATTGACGTAGATGCGTCTAAGCGATAAGTTTTATCGAAGAAGGGTTGTTAATTGGCAGAAGTCTCGAATACGCGTTGACGACTCAGGTTTCAGTATAGCCAGCACGCTATACAGGTATGAGTTATTCACGAAGACGTTATATTTTTTAATTTGATGAAAGTCATTACGTGTTAATCGAAGCGAAATAAATTTCTTTGTTTGCGATGAAGTTTTGCTAAAATACGCGCGAAAACAGAAAACAAAAAAAAGTCGAATGATTCGCGAAAGTCACGAACGTATTAGAATATAGTTGAGAAAACCTGAACGGTGAACGGGTGAACGGTGAGCAGTTAATGGACGGGATGAGAATTAAGAATAAGGGTGTATGAATAGTTGGACGAGGAAGAAATGGCTCGAAAATAGCGGCGTTCCGTATAATCGAGAGAAATTACGATTTAATAGCTTTTACTACGTTCGAGAAATGCTATTACGTTTCTGGTTTCTTAAGATACCTACCTATGGTACTTACTAATGGCACGACGTTTGAAGATTAATTTGGAAGTAGCGTACGGCGAGGTGAGAGGAGAAAGCGCGTGTAAGAGGATAAAATTTTCAGCTCGCGATTTCCTGCTTATTTCGACGACTTTGACGAAAATCACAAAAGCTTCGATAGAAATTACGAGCATTGTATTCAGATAACAACCTACTTATAGTCCAGTCGAATGAGTTCGGTTTCAAGTCAAATATCGCAATAAACGCTATACAGGTACATACCGGTATTTAGTAAGCTGAATTTCACGTTTTTCTGTTTCTATGTAAATTATTCTCTTTGACAGCATGTTGAGAGTATATCGTTTAATGAGTGTTGAGTTGATTTCTGAAGGCGACTGTAGGACTGCAATCTTTGAAACGATAGTTGTTATAGCCTACCTAATTTGTGAAGGGAGGTTGGTAGGAGGAGGAGGAGAAGGTTTTTAAATCTTTGCGTTGCTGACCATTTTTAATCATCTGTCAAATGTGCAACTTTTTGGCGTTTCATATTTGTTATTTGAATACCACACTCGGAATTTCTATCTAAGCTTTTGTGATTTTCGTCGAAGTCGTCAAATGACGTAAGCATAGGAAATCGCGAGCTGAAAATTTTATCCTCTTACACACGTCTTCTCTCGTCTCAACTCGCCACACACTGCTTCCAAATCAATGTTCAAATGTCGTGTCATTACTAAGTACCGTAGGTGGGGTAAAAATGTAATGTTGCACGATAACCGGTATAACCGATTATGGAGAAACGAGTACTCGTTTCGAAAATGGTTGGCGATGATCGGTTATATAACCGATTATCTTGGATTTTCCAGAAATATTAGTGATAATATGAAGTACTAAATGAAATCTGTTAGGAGCGCTAATTGAAGATTGCCTTTTTTACCATTAGTAGGCGGTGGTTTGGAAAATAAGTAGGTAAATTGATAAATTTTCATCTATTTTCATATACACGCGAGCAAAGAGGGATCATCGGTTATGACACGGACGAAACCTGGCCGATTACGATGATCGGTTATCGTGCAACACTATAAAAATGATCGTGGATGAAAAATAAGTCCGTAATCGTATTCAGCGTACTAAAATACCTATTAAACGATATGTCACAGGTATTTTTTCAAAATTTCGAGGCACCATACTCCCTGAACAAAGCAAATGCTCATGTTGAAAATACTGCTGTTAAAAATACATCAGTGTGTTTCATATCATTTTTCTTTTTTTTTTTTTTTGAATTTATCAAAATGGGGCCTCAATACTTTTTTCTCGAAGTAAAAGTTGAACTTTTTGTATCAGAAGTTCAGCTTTCAATTTTTTAAATTTTATCAGTTGATTAAAATCTCCTTTAGATAGGCTATTGAACTGCAGAAATCGTTCATCTCTAGATGAATTTGTTCGCTTCATATAAGAGTCGAAAATTGAACATGTTTTGCAAAAACTAAAAAATACCGAGGATTCTCACCTTGCCCCAGGTGGTTTTTTTTTCGTATGGCATCAAACTAACTTGTAAAAAAATGAGCGAAATCGAAAAGTATGAATTTAAAAAGCGTATTTTTTTGGTTGAATTCAAATCGAATGATGCAACGTTGCTCGCAAACCTAAACGAGCCCCAATGAAAAACTCAGCTCCAGTAATCTAGCAAGACTGCTTTATGTTTTTAGCTGAGTTTTTAACAAAACGATAGCTATTACAGCCTACCTGATTTGGGAAGGGAAGGTCGGGGGAGGGTGGGGTCTTCAAATCTTTGCGTTTCAGACGATTTGTAATCATCTGGCAAATGTCCAACTTTTTGGTATATATATATATTTTTTTTTTTTCCCCACGCGTAGCGCCGGCGAGTATTCATAAAATTCGCTCAAAATTTGGTGAGGAACTCTTCTTGAAAACACGCAAAAACAGTTTTTTTGTTTTTTCGATAAATTTCAAAATGGCGGATCACTCAAATTTTGAGGAGGGCTGGAGAAGGGGCAAATAGCTCAAATTTTTCGTTTTTGATTTCATATGAAAGAGTGAGTCACGGATACTAACATATCCAAATTTCAGCTTCTAAGTGCATATTGAGAGGAGTTAGATCAAAAAACGGCTTTTTGAGGAAGTTTTGAGTCATGAAATTTCTTGAATCTTCCATATCTCCCCACCAAATCAAGTTAAAGAGGTCAAATTTTGTGTGTGAAGTTAGTTGGTGACCATAATATGACCTCTTGAATTTGGATCAAAATGGATTCAAAATGGCGGATTATCAAAATTTTGAGTAGAGCTTGAGGAGCCTCAAGTTGGTAAAAATGTAATTAATATGAATTCATATGGTTATTGGGGATAAGTTGTATACTATATCCCGAATTCACTTCCATACATGATGTTGGAGGGGGAAGGCGGGGTTATCAACCTAAAATAGTGGTGGGGGTACAGGAGGGGTCGAAAATTTTTTATTGCTGTGTCATATGATAAAATGAGCCCAAGTGACAAACGTATTTTGATTTTAGCTTCCTCAGTGATTTTGGAGGGGAGTTAGAGCAAAAAACGGCTTTTGGAGGGGAAATTTCATGAATCTTCCATATCTCATCACCAAATCGGCCTAGAATGGTCAAATTTTGTGTGTAGGATTAGTTTGTGACCAGAATATAACCACTTAAATTTGAGTCAAAATGGATCCAAAATGGCGGATTTACAAAATTTGAAGATAATTTGAGGACCCTCAAATAGTTATAATTTGAGAAATATGTGTTCACATGATTATTTCATAGCACGAAATACTACATTTGTGCCAAATTGAATTTCTTAAGTGTTTTTGGAAAGGATAGGGTAGGGGTTTTCAGACTTGGTATTGGGTGTGGCCTGTAGTGATGAACGGTTAAGCTAGGTTATTACTAAATCAAAACAAGCCCCAGTTAAAAACTCAGCTCCAGTAATGCGGCATGGCTGCTTATTTTTTATTTTTTTATTTTTTCAATTTTAAAAGTGTTTTAAATTTAAAAAATTTATTGAATTCGAAAAGATTAAATTTCTTTGAAAGACAAAAAGGCGGAGTTCTTTTTTTTTCAAGTATAACTTGATCTAATTTTCGGAAAGGAATGTAATGCGATGCTGGGTAACGGAGAGGAGGAAACAAAAAACTTTCGTTAAGTATTTACTTTGGCTTGTGTATATAACTAAAACTATACATGTATATGTATTTATATGGGAAGATAGGTAACGTAGATAAGATATATAGACGAAGGACGAATGTTGGATGGATATTTTTTTACGTTGGCGCGCCATTACGAAAAAATAAAAGCACGTTTTTCGACATGGGCAATTGCACACCAGGTTAGAAATCGAAATCAGCAATTGGTGTAAGAAAGAATATATCCGTAGTAATGTTTGAATGTTGCTATCGCATTAAACATAACCAATCGTAGGTATAGTTGCATACGACGTGATACTGTACGCATATAAAAATACGTATATAATACGAATTAATGATGTTACGAATTTACAGACCCATCGCCGTTGTACGACAACAACCACTATCACGAAGAATGCTTACGTTGCAATTCGTGCGGCTTGAACCTGACCGGGGTGAACCAGAAGCGAGCGCGAAGATTCAAGAATCAAATATTGTGTGATCTGCATTTCGCGGACGTCGCACTAATGGAATGTTCGGATTTCATGCAGCAGTTGAGAAGCTTCAAGCCGCAATCGTTGGGATGCGCGGTCGCCCGAAGAAAAAGTTCCACTACCTTAATATTTCCGCTTCCACCTCAGGCCTGTTCCGGTAAGCGATATGTCATTGTTTTCTTTATGTACGCTTAACGACGCATTAAAAACTAACGATCTTTGTGCCATGATAAAAATGCTCGCGCCTAAATTACAATAGCCGCAACGATGAACGAGTTTTCTGAGAAAATGAAAAACGTTTTAGGTGCCATGTCGCTGGCGCTGCCGATGCCGATGCCACCGCGCCGCGTCCTTGCTAATGCCAAAGCTTTCTAAATTACGCGTTGTACGAGGATCAGAGTTTTATATGACGATGGCGTGGATTTTTTTCTTTTTTTCTTTTTCGTTATTTTGTTGTTTTCACCCTGTTCGTGAATTACGTGATATTTTGGTCTTCATCTTTGGAAAACTGTTTTAAATTCTCTACATTCTCGTCGCACCGGTCGTCCATGCATTGTAATGTACGTATTGGCTTCGCATCGCATATTGTGCGATTATTATTCAACTCTGCGTCGGCGAGTTCATGCTTCGACTAAATTTATTGCGGCGTTGAATTGAAGAATACAATAAGATATTAGTTTTGGATCTTCAGTACATATAAAACATTACGGAGAGACTTTATTCATATTTCCAAATATCAGTAGCGTAACTTGACATTCCTTCTGGGGGGAGACAGAAATCATAAAAAAAAATTTCATTATCAATTATTTACATAGTCGATCTCAGTGTTGGGCAAACTCTTTTGAAAACAGTCAACTCTTCGTCAATTCCACTCTTTTTTAAAAAGAATCAACTCTTCGAATCGGTCTTTTCAACTCTTTAAAAAAACAAAAAAAGAGAAAAGAGTTAACTCGAAGTTGAACTCTGAGTTAACTCTTCAAACAGTTGTAAACAATAACTCTTTGCCCAACACTGGTCGATCTCGATACCAATTGAGATCACAAATACTTTCCAATTCGAAATAAAAAATTAATTTTCGAAAAGACCCCCCCCCCCCGTATTTACGCCACTACAAGTATAGAGAATAGCTTTACAATTTTTTCCTTGTAGACTATTTTGTAACTGTGGAGTTTTTTCTATTTTTTTGTTTTAGACATTCTGTTACTCTTGGGTGCTTTTTTACCCTCTAATAAAAAATAAAAAATTAAACATTATAAACTCATATAAACAATTGAAAGAAAAAACAGAAATAAAAAAAAAAAAGTATAAACATAAATCTTAGGAAATCGAAAAAACCTCCGAGGGACGTACTGAAGAAATAAGGGTCCGTTAGCACGATTGTATTCGCAAACGAACGGCGCAATTGTTAGGTCGCGTTAGATATTTGCGTTAGCACGTTCCTACTCGCATATACCAGCAATGTTTCACAAAGCCCGGCGGAAATCTTGAAATGGTGAAATAAACACGAATACTTTACAATACTATTCTTTAATTAATCTATATCGCTAGTGAAATCACTACACAAACTGTTACTAAACCTGAATGTCAACTTAGATTTTTTATACGGCGAATAAAATAGCGAGTTCCCATTAGCCAATCACAAAGCACCATTTTTACACGCAATATGATTGGTCCTATATTTTTTTTCTAATATTTATCATAATTTTTTTTTTTACTTACTTTTTTTGTTTTACGTGCCGTGTACCGACAACAAAGGTCAGAGGCACGGAAAAGGGAATGGTTATATTAGTGATAGGAGGCCAGAGGATCTGAGGAAGGAGATAAGATTGTTAATGACGATAGGGTCATCTTTGAGGAGGGAGGGAAGGGAGACAGGAAGATGGAACTTTTGGCGAAGGAGACGATACTTTGGACACTGAATAAGAACGTGATGCGCAGTGATAGGTTCATTACATTGAGTACACTGAGGAGGAGGGGATTTGTTCATTAGATGGGAATGTGTAAGATGTTTAATTTTCATTCTTATAGATATTTTATTTAATCATTTGAAGTTTTTTAAATTTTCAACACTTTTTTTTTGGGAGGGGGAGGGAGAGAATTCTCGATTTTTTGTGCGAATTTATTTTTTGCTCATTTTTTTTTAAATTCCGAGTCACTTTTTTATCCTTGAACATTGAGCAAATATCTTTTCCATAATTTCTTGCCAAGTTTTCACTAGAAAATATTTTTTTTATTTTTGAGCCGTTCTTTATTTTAGGATTTTTTAACATTTTTCATAATTACATTGCATTCTGGTTCTTTTTCCAATTTTGAACGATTTCTCATCTTTAGCCGGAGTACTATTTCCGAAATATTTTTTATTTTATGTACAACAAATACCGAAATCTAAACTGCGTGCATCTACCATATTTCCTTGTTGAAAATGTACCTACTCCTTCTCAAGCTATCAATCCAAAAAATAAAAAATAAAATAAATGAAAAGTAATTTTCTCAAGGCTCAAAATTTAAAAATTAGGTATTTTAATTTCAACCTTTTAATAATTTGAACGGAATTCCCCAAAAGTGGTTTTTTTTCTTCTCTCTATAAAACAAACAATTCCCTGTATTGTTTCATTTTACTGTATTGTGAAATCTTAAAAGACCTTCCCATACCTCGCACCCCTTTTCTTCGAACCCATTCTACATTTGAACTACTCTCCTAGAGTCTAGATACATGTAAGATACGTCAAATATCACAAGTATTCCTAAAAACAGATTATTAAGCAGTGAATAAAGAAGATGGGGAGAATTAATTGAAAAAGTTGGAAAAAATTCATCACTTTTTCATATTTTTTTCAAATAGATAACGAGAAAAATTCAGTATTGACTCGGTGTTTTAAGAATTTGTATAGTTGAGCATTCCATTCTCTATTATGTATTGTGAGTAGATCGATACCTCTGGGTACTCAAAAATGTCAAAGAAAAAATGTTGTTTTTTGCCAACTTTTTGTGGAAATAGTATATAAAAATTTGAAATGCAAAATCTAAGCTGAGTTAAAACATACAGTTTAATCCGAAGTATGGAGTGTAAAAGGTAATATTACTGACGAAGAATTGGTGTCATTGTTTATAGTCCAACATGACATTCTTCACTACACAACTTCCGTAGATATCAGGGGTCTTCAAAACATTTAAAAATAGCTGTAATAATACTGCGCAAGTGGTCAGGTTTACCAACTTTACGCTAAAACTCCAAATTTACCAACTTTCCAAAAGTCAAGGGGCTACATCCCTGGTTGTGCGTTATACATGATATAAGTTGGCATCAGTTCGAATTTATTCGAGTTCTTATTTTCCCAAAAGAAATTCAAGTTCCCAATTTCAGCGTTGAACAATTATAAATTTCCCAACTTTTCAAAACACCTGGGGGGGAAGCTCCTCCCATCCCCCCTTAGTTACACCCCTGGTAGATATCACGTAGAGAGAGACTTGGATAAACTTAAAAAAATGCAAAAAAAAGTTTCACCAATATTTTAATAAACTCTGAACATTCATTCAAAGTGGAAGGGTGCTTTTCGTGCTTTTTTTTACGATGTTGGAGCAAAAATTGGTTTTTGGAAGGAATTTCAAAGTAAAAAATTTCGCGAATCACTTCAAGAAATATTACATAATTTATTACGAGTATCTTAAATTCAAATTTTTAGTTGGTTCCAATGGTATAGATGGAAGAAGCGGTTGATAATATTTTCTTCGCTAAACAAGCTCGCATTAAATAAAAACTCAGCTCCAGTAATGCCGCAAGGTTTCTTACAATCTATTTTTTTTGTTCATCAATTTTCGAATTTTAAGTTTTAACCGTCAGATATTTGGTGCAGCCAAAAAAAAGCACAAAAATCGCTTATACGACGTGTGTGCAAAAAGGAAGCTTTGAGGATTGTATGAAATTTTCATTTTTTGTACTCGCACTCGTATATTAGGCAATTATACGTACTCGTAAAAGAACGTATACGTATACCTGCATAGGAATGGATAAGTGGCGGCGCGCCGCGCCATTTTCTAACGGGTTTAGCATAACGTTTTGCTTCAAATTCCATTCTCATTTTCTCGGTTAGATACGTTTTATAGCGAGGTCGTAAAAAGACGTAAACACTGAACAGTTATCGCATTGATACCTAGTACCTACGAACTGTGTGGTGAGGAGGAGGAGGCGGAGACAACGTAAAAAGGATTTGTAGTCGAGTCTACGTGTATATATTCGCGTAAACGTGTAACTCTCGTTGGCTCAGGCTCTTTTCCTTTTTCCAAGTTGCACGATGCACGTAGAGCCTATCAAGTTGTAAAGTAATCGCTAGAATATTTATTTTTACCGTGGAATTTGCTTCAAGAGGCGTATAATGTTTCGTTTCGGTTATTCTGGCTTTTGGCGCGCCTTTTACGAAGCTGAGAAATAATTATGAATTTTTATGATAGCGCGGCTTTTCGTGTTCTTTTGCGGAAGTCGAATAACCAACGAGTAGGTAACGGTATAGGGTGTACGAATGCGAATGCCAACGACGGGGTATTAAGAACATCGAGTATAGAAATCACGAGACGACGTAACCTTTGGCCTTTGCCTCCATTTGACTTATGGTTTTTCGGCGATTGTAATAAATCACTTGGAATGGCTGGTTGTGTTGATCGGGTGTGCGTATGAGGCGTTCATATACGTACGTGCTTCGTATGGGTAATTGGATGGGTTATGTTGCGCATTATCGGCGCCGCACCATTTCCTTGAGAAGTTGATAGCCTTATGCCCTACGTAAGAACTTCATAACAAGTTCACTGTACGCATTTGTAGTGTTTTTGACTATTCCATGAAACAGGGTAGATTGTAGATTTATTTATCTACATACATTCCTATATTTGTTATCATTATTTTTATTTTTTTATTTTTTATTTAATAAACCATTCTCATTCCCATTCATGGTTGTATAAAGAATTTACGAGTAATGAGAGTAAAATTAATAGGAATCTTGGGCTCATATCGTGTACAACATACGTATTACCTGCCGTATGACGTGAAACATTCCATGTACTCGTACTATGAATTCAAAATTACCATTTATTTATTTATTTTTTAATTAAAATATTTTTTTATGTGATCATATGTACGAGTAATTACGAAGAAGTAGATGAGGTACATATTTATGTATAAAGAGAGATTAGGAGTGCCTGCCGATTAATGCGAGCTTTCGGTATTAACGCTACAGGTAAATTATTCAAAGGAACAATTTGGTCTCTTCATACGTAGTCGAAGTCCCGGGTGATTAAAGGTCCCAGGGGAAGAACTACCTAACCCATACAATACTACACGAGGAATTGAAATGATGATGAGAAATAATTTCACATCTCCGTTAATTTAAGCTCCTAATTGGTTCCAATTACTTACGACTACATATGAGTATGTATTATTAATTACTTTTGTGTCTCATCAATATCCATATTAGTGAATTTAAATTACTTTTCTAACCCCATAAACTTATAATGTCTATACCATAGCTTCACTGCTATGGTGAATTGAGGATAGTACCTAAACGCCGAAATAAAATTAAAATTTTTGCGAAAAAACTGAAGCTTACTATGTATACATATATATTTTTTTTTATTAATATATTTTCCACGAAGTACGGTGATTCGCGTTGAGAACACTTATATAATGATCTCAAATGTCCTTCTGAATAAATTGAAATGAATTGGAATTGAGTTGGATTCTACCAAATGGAATAAATTGAACAAATGTTTCAACTGCATTTTCAATAAAAAAAAAATAAAAAACTTGGCTATTTTAGTTTATGTCATTTTGGAAGAATGATTCGTAAAAGGAATTTAATTTTTAAAAAAAAATTATTTTATTTATTAATTTATTAATTTAATATAATATTAAATCAAGATATTACGAATATCTTGAATATCAAAATTATAATAAATAAAAATCCCAATACATATAAATATTATAGATTTAAATAAAGCATGAATTATCATATAAAAATATATTAAATTAAAAATTTTTATATAAATAAAAATAATTATTATTCTAACATTGTATACCGTGCAAGAAAAATTCAAAATTCCCTTTTGTGATACAAAAGTTTTCGACAAAACCAAAAATCATAAATTTTTTCTTTTTTTCAATTTTTCTACCTTAAAAAAAATTGTTCTATATTTACTGGAGAAAGTATATTATGGTTAATCGTATTGACTGAAAAAAAATTAATATGAATTCATTCTTGTATGGGAAACAGACAAGCGCAGGGTACATTTTTACATTTACCTTTTAATTTATGTATTTTATTGCGAATTCTAATTTACTTTTAAATTCATTTTCACATTTTCATACACCAGTTTGATTTTTAATCAACCCACTTGCATCTTAGAATAAATAGAATTTCCCTATTCTCTAGGTTATTGCGTTGTTCCGAAAATTTTTCCTATTTGTGGATTACATCAATTTTTCAGTTTCGTTCCACAATTACCAACCCTACTGATTTTTCAAGGGATTTCCCGATTTCTAATGAATATTAAAAAATTTTATGATTTGCTCGTGATCTCGTGACATTTTTGTTTGTGTTTTTTAATAAATGCGATAAAAGAAACACAAACGCAATAGTTGGAAATGAGTTGTGAAGCGCAATACAGTGGCTCAGTATGTTGTCTTCACTTTTAATTTGAAAGTATTCGTTCATCAAATTTGTCGTTCATTTATGAACTGAAGTTTATCATATTGATGATCGATTATCAGTTTCCGATACCTATTTTACCATATTTATTTCAAGGTAGCTAAATATGGGCTATTTATTTTATTTTATTTTTTCTTTTACCCCATCTACAACACTGTGGCTAGGGTCTTTAATGTGTAGTTTTTGTTACATAAGATACTCGTACCATGTTATGACCTGCATGAGAACTTAATAGGGGTTTTCGATGACCCCGAATTAGAATTTATTATCTATAACCGTTTCAGATTCGAGTCCTTCTCTCAGCTATTTATTTATTTATTTATTTATTTATTTTTTTGGAAAATTCAGCTTGTGTAAGTAAGTTGGGATTTTCGAAGATGCAGAATTTGATTTGATAACTATTTTTAGATATACATTTTTTTTAAAGCGAACGAAACGAACTCTTTTAAAATCTCATTCGCAAACTTGAATAATGAGAGAAAAAAATTGAAAAATTAACTAAATGGAATTTTAAATAAAGCCCTTTATGGTGCTACCGATCTTATAAGTTATAACCAACAGCAACAGTGTTATAGCGGTTTGGATTAAATACAGCACGTAGATTACGCTCATGTGGTCAAATCTACGTTATAAGAAAAAGGATTGCGCTGTCATACATCGAATATCGAGTCAACATAGGTACAAGACTAGCAAGTTTTACGTTTGTACCGCGTAGAATGGGCTTTATTTTTTGTTCCACTTCAATTAGGAGGATTGTTTTTTACGAAAAGTGAAAACTTGTTATATGCGCTTTTTTGCGAAACGAAAATTTTAAGCTTTAAAAAAAACACACACTATACATATACGTATACATCTTCATACATGCGTAGTTGCGTAGCCAACGTAAGAACAGTACGTACTACCACAGTACCACTCTTTGTTTACAAAGTTTAGGTGAAAGATAATAGATGATAGTTGGATTTTATGTAACTCGTGTAGTACGAAAATTCAGAATGCAGCGAAAAACGACGCGACGTGTCTGTTTCAGAGGTATGTGCGTGCGAGTGTTTTATTATTTAATTCAATTTTTTTATTTTGTTGAATTACGACCAAGCGGCGAGTATTCGATCTCGATGGAGAGAAAAAAAAACGTTCGTATGGAAAAGCTACGTATACGAGTATGTTTACTTCGGTTATTTCCATGACGTGCTACGCCCAGGGAAAATACTTTCAAAAAAGAACCATAATGGCTTGTTAAATGGCGAAAATACGTCATAAAAAGGTAAACGATTGAACTTTTCATTTTTTACGCGTTTCGCTGTTTGCGCTTTGACAGCGAAGAAAAGAAGGAGAGAAAAAGAATAAAAGAATGAAATTTTTAATTAAGAGCGCCAACGTTTCGGCTGGAGAAAAAGTAATGGAAAGCGGAAAATATTAAATGGGGGAAATGTGTTATACAAACACTCGTACTTCTAATGATTACCGATGTTGATTCGGGCTCACGACGTACGTATATTCAAACGCGTTACATACATATTTTGATTTCGATCGAAATAATTTGCGAATATTGAGCTGAATTTTGAATAAAAACCACTACTACTCTTATTACAGCTTACCTGATTTGGAGAAGAAGGTCGGCAAGGTGGTTTTTATATCTTTACATTTCATGGTGTTGGAAATTATACGTATGTATGGCAAACGTACAACTTTTTGGTAGATTATGCTAAAATTTGAAAAACACGGGGTTTTTTGGGTATTGTGGACAACAAGTATTTAGCACATTTTTCAAATCGAATATTTTATTTGTTTTTTGGTGAGTAAGGGGGGGGGGAGGAGAGTTTGAACTCGGTGATGGATGTGGCCCATAGGTTTGAGAAGTTACTCGACAAAATTACCTTCAAATGTAAACAAACCCCAATGAAAAACTCACCTCCATTAATGAGACATAGCTGCTCGGTACTTACTTACCTACCTACTTTGTTGTTTTTTCGTTGATATGTTATTAATTTTTCTTTATACTTTTTGAATTTTAAACTTACTGATGCACGTAGTCAGATAAAAAGTAAACGAATGAATAATGGGAAATGGAAATGAAAATGAAAAAAAAATCGTAAAATTATAAAGTTGGCCGAAAACAAAGACGTAAGCACTAAGCAGCCATGCCGCATAACTGGAGCTGAATTTTTATTTGGGGCTTATTCAGGTTTGCGAATAACGTTGTCGACACATTCATGTCTATATCTAAGGACCACACCTAGTACCATGTCTAGAAACTCCTATCCTACCAGTTCGAAAATTACTTGAGAAGTTAAAGTTAGAATATGTAGTATTTCTTGCCTGCAATAATATGACCCCATATTTTTCAAATTTGAGCAGTTTATATGTCCTCAAGCCAGTCTCAAGATTTGGCCATGCACCTCATTTGTTGATTTAGTAGTAAGGAGATATGAAAGATTCAAGAAATTTTCTGACTCAAAACTTCTTCAAAAAGTCGTTTCTTACTCCAACTCTCTTCCAAGTGCACAGATATACTAGTGTCCGTGACTCAGTCTTCTTTATTAGATCAATAACGAACATTTTGAGTGATTTGGCCCTTCTCCAGCCTTCCTCAAAATTTGAGTGATTCACCATTTTGAGATGTATTAAAAAAAAAATATGCTATTTTCCCATTTCGAAGAAGAATCTTTCACCAAATTTTGAGCAGATTTCCCTATACCGTCGGTGCTATGCGTAAGAAAAAAAAATATATATATATATAGGTATGGTACGGTAAAGTCAGGCCCGATCTCGGAAATGCTGCTATCCTTCCGAGTCTCGATACTACGTTGCGAGACCCATGCTGGGTCTCACAACGTTTTATGTGTATATTTTAACGCTATAAATCTGTAGTGTGTCTCATAAGAACCGTTGCATATCATTTGTATTCATGAACTTTGAATTTTTTCTACCCCTCCAAGGGTTCCTAATATGCTATGTTCGAGTGGTTTCCAAAAAGCTCACGCAGGCATCTCTAGCTCTTTAAATAAGACCGGGTCTCAGAACGTCTATTCGATATCTACGGTCCAGGGCCTGACAAGGATAGTAGAATACATATACATATATACGTAATATGTATATTATAAGTTGGATATTTGACAGATGATTACAAACAGTCTGAAACGAAATGATTTGAAGACCCCATTCTCCCACTACCCCTTCCCAAATCAGGTACGCTGTAATAACTGTCGTTTCCTTTACTCACGTAAAAATATATCGTAAAAAAAAAAATATCGAAAAGTGAGAGAAATTGACAAATATCTCTTAACTAAAAATCCTCCTGCTTTCTGTGATTCTTGCTCCATCCTACTTTCGGTCTAACATATCCTTCTAAACTGTCATTTATACGAAAACACTCGCTCTAAAAATCTCCTTCCCTCCTCCCTTCTATATATTCTACTGGATGATGAGAATACTCTCATCAAACTGCTTAAATTCCCGCGTGAATCTCACCTCCTTTCCTTAATTTAAATTTTTCTTTTCGTGCCTCTAACCTAGATGTAGTACATGGCACATTAATGAAAAAAAGTAAAGTAAGTAAAAACTCTCCCAAAAAGGAAGGAAAAACTTACGAAAATGAAAAGCATATCCAAAAAGAAAAGTCGAATAATTGATTTGAAAGAAAAAAAAAGAAAAAAAATCGAGAAAAGTGTACTCGTGCATATTTAAAAGCGAAAAAGTTGAAAAATAAATAATTTAATAAAATTAAACACTATAAGAATGTTCAAAAGTGGACAAAGTGGTGAAGTGGTAATTGAAAAATTTTCAAGTCAATGGACAAATTGGCAGAGAATTCCCACGATCGTTGAGAATGTCTCGAAAACATTATTTCGAGTAAAAAAAGTTGAAATTTTGAAAATATAAAAAAAAAAAAAATGCTAATTATTAACAAATTATAAAAATACAGAGAATTCATTTTTCATACCTATACGCAACAAAGCAATGGAGGTATTATAATTATTTATGTATGCACTACAGAAAATACAAGAATTGTTTTGTATCGGAGAAATTCACGCGATGTTAGAAATTATTAGTTTTGAAAGTGCGAAACTAGGCCTCAATGACATATGAAAATGTAGAATGAAAACATTGGGCCATTAGGAAATTTCTAATACCAAATTTTCTATGCGGTGATAGGATCTGTACTTGTAATTACTAATAAATGAAGACGTGGGCTGTAGCTACTACACGTAGATCTAAACGAAACCGAGATAAATTTAATGCATATTAGTTACTATCTCTTAAACGAAGTTTGTTGCCAAGTCAGTGTTAACTTTTAATATTAAATGAAAATTAACAACACCATTTGTCTTTGAGAGTATCTTTATTAAGACTGAACAGTGAACAGAAAATAAAAATAAGAAGAGGTAGATTGAGCGAGATTACGTCATTTCGTCGTTCTATGATAAAGAGAATTCCCAGAATCGATAGGACAACATCCGGACATTTTTGCTCACTCAACAGTCAGATTTGTGACAGTGAAAAAAATGAAAAAAATCCGACCTTACAATGAGATTAGATGTAGTAACGGCGAATACCCGCGTTTCAAGTAAGGTAGGTATACTCGTGTATAAAGTTTGCGTATACCACGCAGGAGGAGTGTAAGAATGATTCCCCGAGCGGTAACTAAGCGCTATTATACGAGGCAAGTGTATTATTCGACGAGTAAACAGAATAGAGAAGAAATCCATTAGAAAAGTAAACACCAAGGAATAATAGATTTTAGTGGTATGTTTGCCTCATCTTGCTCTCCGAATTGATGAATGTTGGAAAAGAGAAACGCGTAAATATTTTAGTATCGAACGCGTCGTGTCGTGCGTGTCTTTTCTTATTGGGCATACGTATGTATATATATACAATACATACATATATGTAAAATATATATATGTATATATCTATGTACCAAATATGCGAATGGAATAGGTATACCTAGCTTCGTAGCTTGTAATTATAAATAAATATAGATATGTATTAAGTTGGTACGTATTAAATACATATATCTGTATAGTTGTGAAATTTACATGATCTTGGTGGACAAAGGCGGACACCTGACTGCGGGGAAAATTTCAAACGGCGATAGAACTGCTGCTTTGGTCCGTCCACTTTAAGCTCGAACACCAAGCCACCGTGGCTTAAGTTTGGTGTTCTACCTTAAGGTGAGCGAACTGCAGTAGAACGCACCGCCGATTCATCGAAGCATATACGGATGCTGTACGACTTGCAACTATCTTTGAATAAGTCGACGAATCATTGTACCTAATGTTTTTGTAACATTAGACTAGCGAATAAGTTTTAATCAATTTTTTTTAAATTTCAAAGAATAATGACTAATGAGATAGGTGTTCAAACAATGGTCTGCATAGTAGGTACTATACATCTATATACCATTCCTAGTTACCTACATACTTGTGTACACGTGTATGTATGTAGGAGCTGCACGAGAATGGAAATTCATTACACTTGGCATTAAAATAAATAGCGTGAAAATTAGGGAAGCAAAAATACGTATGAAAAATGAAGAAAAACAGAGAGCCTGCAGTTAATATAAACACGGTCACCGACGTCACTTGTTAATCCAACGCGATCATCAATCTTATAGCAAGCCATGCCAAGCTTTCATGGCCGATCTATTGCTTGAGCCTGCGATATAAATAACCGACGCGACGCGACGCTATCATTTATTTCTCTATTCGATTTTGCAGGGAGCGTTTTAATACCTAAAAGGGCAAAAGAAATAAGTAAACTTACTCATTATCCTTCGCTCTGCTGTTAGCCGTTAGCGTCATTTGCCCCAGCCATCCCATTAGCTAACGTAACTGGCTGTTTGTTTTCATTTTCAATGGTAAATATTACATTTTTTCTCTTTTAGCGTATTTTGAACCAAGTTTATGTAATTAGAAATTGAAAAAAAATTTTCATTTTCTAATAAATATATTTTATATCGTCCTGGTTAATGAAGTACGGTAATCTCGAAATTATTATTATTATTATTATTATTATTAATTTGCATTAGAATAAATTTGAATAAATATTTTTATTTTTTTTTTAACATGAAATATTATTAATTGAAAAATTTTTTAAATTTTACATGAAATTAATACTTAAACAAATGCTATTCAATGGTTCCTTCTCGTTGGATTATATTTGCGAATTCATGCTATGATATGCCTATGTCTATACCTAATATTTCGTGTTAAAACTCGATCATTTTAAAGAATAAAATTTTTTTAAATACATAATCCAGGTGACAAATTAGTTTTACGTTTTAAAGTAGAAGACAATACATCATCAAAATAAAATATTTCATTAAATTAAAATTATTTTATCATTTTACTACAATTTCAAATTATTTTCGGTGTCTCTAAAAAGTGATTTCTTAATTCGAATGAAGAATGAGTTCGTAACCTCTACCGATCGATTACTCATTAAAGAAACAAAAAATACCATTATGATTCAAGCTCCCTTACTCACTTTAGCTTTGGAAACAACTGAGAATTTAATTTTTTTTTTTTTTATAGTTGCACACAATTCAAAATGCACCGTGTATTACTTATCTCTCATACATGCATGCTCAGAAAGGAGTATGATTTTCTTTAATAATGTAATATACGTACATGATATTATCAGTATCAATAATAAGTGTTATTTCTTTTTTTTTTTTTTTTTTTTAAGAAAAGCCTGCTTTGTATCTTTTAATTTTTATCAGTAATTTGCGTAAAATTGGAATTATTTTTTATGTAGGCTGAACCGCCACACTGAGCCCATCTACATCTTCCGCATATGTATATGCACCTTTTTCAAGTTTTGTGCGAAATAATTTGAGTCGTGAGATAAATTACCCGATAAGGCTATCTTAATTGATTTTAGTCATCTTGTGATTTTTATAAAAACTTGTAATTCAGTTAATCAATTTGAACCCACTGTTATAATAGTTGGCCCGTTCGCCCTTTCACCTATATACCAAAATTATTATTCTGAAGGTGGGAAAAATAGCAAAAATATATCCATTAAAATATGTATTCACCGGGTTCAGCGTAGAAACCAATAAATAATGTATGAAAAAATAAATCTTCCAATTTACTCAAACTGTGGTTATAAGTGTTGAATATTTTTTTTTCCTATTTTATTTTATTTGGCATCTATAATTTAATTTACAGGATTGTTATACCCAGTGTTGAGGATTTCATTTATAATTATTATTGGTAGTTGAAATTTATGTTGTGTATGTCGACAAGAAAATAATGAGGAAGTATAACGGGGTTTCAGCTGAATTTATACGTACATTGTATAAATCAAATTTGTATTCAATCAAATAATTTTTTTTTTTTTAAATGAATGCCATGATTTGCGGAGTTGATAGGTGTGGAATCCTGAGCTCGTGGCTCACCTGCTACTTTAAGTTTATACTTCAACTTTCATAATTATCTAAGTTTATTTTTGCGTCTCAAAAGTAATGTATCATACGTAGAATGTAAGTATTGCTTGTTTGCCTGATTTAGTTCATCGAAAATTAGTTTAATAGTATGCAGCATATGTTTTAAATTTTTTGATAATTTTGAAGTCCATTATATTTTTCAAAAAATTGAACTTTTCGCTTTACCGTGCTTAGTACTCGTTTGACTAATCTAAAAGCCATTAAGAAGAGCGTGAACAATTTTAATCTGATATGGAATAATTCTTCATAGACGAGACAAAATAGGTGTCTGAATTGCGCTACGTAATCTGTAAATTGTAATACTTAGTTCGTAGTATTAAGACAGTATAGATTTGATAGTTGGCCTTACCGTTTAAGCATGAGTCAGGCATATTGTCATCTTCGAATCAGTAGAGTTGAATGATTTTAGAAATAAATTATTTACTTTCTTAAGGTGCATATCAGTAAATTTAATTGATTTAATTTTAAGCAAGTCAAGTCTACAGTGTTATTTATACTAAGTATATATGATATAAGATTGTGATATTTGTGGTCTAGCACTGGATTCTATCGCGATAAATGTAAAACTAGTAAATGGTTGGTATATTATTCGTTAAATGACCGTCCAAGTGAAATAAAATGTTATTATTTCGTCTTGAATAAGTGGGAAAAATCGTTACCATATTAAGGGAAGAGGAATTTCAAAAGATTTCATTCGATCACAAGAACCCTCTGCACTCTCGTGATGGTTTTTCTTTTTTGTAAAGAATTAATACTACAATGAAATTATTCCAGTTTTACCAAAACCAAAAATATATATTATTATTTTTTTTTACTGTATTTGAAGTCTCTTTTGATGCTACATACGAGTATAACCAAAAATGTATTGAATGCGTGATATTATATTGTACTTGCAGTTGTTGTAACTCTTATATGGTATATGCCCTAGTGTATCTTTTATGAGTTTTTGAACTGTACACGTCTGGATTCCTCTTTTTTGGATCCGACACTTCTACGTAGATGGCACGATTTTATAATATGTATTTTCATGGTTGATTTTATAATATGGAACAATTTACGCATAACTTGTGCCGAAATTGATGTTAAAATTTTATGATATTATGTAGCCATAGAGCAATTTATATTCGTCTGATTAAACGAAAATTTTACGAGTATCTTTTTTTGTTTGAAATTACAAAATTTAAAAAAGTAAATAATAAACGCCATTTTTTCTTGGTATTGCTAATTTGCATATCATTTTATTTAGCCTCTTTTCTCGGCGAAACAAAATTGAAAATTATATTTTACACTCGCCAAGTTAATATGAGCTTTGAAAGCTGTTAAACTTACATATCTTTGCGCGAGGAAAAAGGTAATTGCGAATTCTCAACTTGTCTAGCTAAAATATTTTTGCCGTATCTTGCGGCCATTTTTTATTTATATTTTAAATGTCTTCTTTGAGCTGGATTTTTGCACGCGTTGTCGTGAATAAATTTCATTTTTTGGTCGTAAAATTGTGACAATTTGAATTTCAAACTATATTTTGTAATACGATTTATACGTAACAGCGTAGATTACATGTGCGAGTATGCCTGAGATTTTAGTAAACGATGGAAATAATTCTTTGTATTGTGAATTCCATTCTCATATTGGCGTGATATTATTTAATTTTTGTTGTTGGGAGATGAATAGATGAAAAAATAATTTATTCAAAGTAGTCGCACTCTGATGGTCAAATGTGAAACTACTGTTTCAATGATCATAGGCAAAATTCTAAATTAGTTTAAATATTAGTAGGTATTTATTTTAGAAGTTTCATTTTTTTATAGGTAAAAAATTTAAAAAAATTGATAAAAAAAGTAAAAACGCAGTTTAAAAAAAAACAAACTGATAAACTTATAAACTGAATAGTGAATTTAACTTTTATAATGTAATGATTCAATTTAATTTTACGAGTAAAAACAATATTAATAAAAAAGGTTGGTGTTATTTTATATTACAGACAAAAATATTTTGAAAAATAAATGTTTAACTTGTAAAATGCAATGATTTAATTCAATTTTACGAGTACAAATATGATTTTTAGTGTACTTAGCGACTTAGCACAACAAGCACACTATTACTTCCGTTTTTTCAATTTTTGATTCTGATTCGTGATTCGAAGTTAATGATTCGCGAATAACGAATAAAAAAAATAATTTGATTCGTGATTGAAATGATTCGAATCACATTTTTCAAAATGATTCGTGATTCGTGATTCGAATTAAAAAAAAAAGTGATTCCTCCCATTCCTGTTCTGAACAGACTTGTAGTACATAATTATTTTCATTTCTCCAGTCATCCAGTGGTACACTAGCGCGCCACGCGAGTGCACTATCCCAATATAAATTCACGCCTCATGTCGAATAAATTGCATACTCAATTTGCCGTAAATATTCATAGTGTTGAATAAGTTGCATACTTGATTCGCCGTAAATATACCATCATCCTTGCGCGTGCTTGCATACTTAATTACGTAATTATTTGCATACTCGGTTTGCTGTGAATGAGCTCTGACCTGAAAGCAATGAATTGTACATCGTGTCCAACTGATGTTAATACCTTCTCACCAAACGCGAAATTACCTTCATTGAAAAAAAAGAATTATTATTTGTTTTGATTTTATCTTTTGATAATGAATAATTTTATGTTTTCTAACCCTGTGAAACTCTTACTTTACTTTACTTTTACTTTTTTTCATTAACGTGCCATGTACTGCATCTAGGCCAGTGGAACTCAATTTTATGTTTTTATTGATTTCTTTTATCTCGTTATTCATTACTTTGAATTCATTTCATTTATTATCAGCATTGCCAAATTGAAACAAAGTCATCTTAAAAAATTTTTAAAAGTTACTTAATCATAAGAAATGTGGTTGAAAATTATTAAAAAAAAAAAAAGAAAACGTAAGCAGCCATGCGGCATTACTAGAGCTGAGTTTTTAATTAAGGCTTGTTCGAGTTCGCAAACAGCATTGATAACCTCTTCATGTCTACATGCCATACCTAGCGCCAAGTCTGAAAACCCACTACCCTATCATTTACAAAATCACTTAAGAGGTTAAATGTGGAAGAAAAATGTAGTTATTCTTGCCATGTGATAATCTAGTGAACCCATATAAGCGTGCTGAGCAAATATGTACACATTTACCAAAAAGTTAGAAATTTGCCGCATGATTACGAATTGTCTGAAACGTAATGATTTGATAATCCCACCGTGCCTTCACCCCTTCACAAATCAGGTAGGCTGTAATAGCTGTCGTTTTTTGTTAAAAACTCACATAACAAAATAATAACAGATAATGTTTTTTGGCAAAGGGTTTCAGTTGAACCATGACCGACTCGAATAACAGGCCGAACAACACAAGTTGGCAACACCGATATCAGCTGATGTATGGTAGGTCCACGTGCATCCATGAAAGACTCTTTCTTATGGAAACACAATTAATACAAATGTAAACATACGCACATGGGCCCACTACCTTTGTGTTTATTACGATGTTGCCAATAGTTCACTTGTTCGGCCTGTTATTTGAGTCGGTCATGGTTGAACACGTTGCATAGTATACTTCCGTTTTATTAACATATGAATGATGGACAGTTTTGGCGAGCTACAATAATTGTTGGTAAAATACCGGTAATTACCTTTCACCGAAGTAACGACTCGAATTTTTTTCTGATTAAAAAACATTTTTTTTTTTTTAATGAGTATGTAAGCCATCATATCGCTACTTGAAGCTGCCCGTTGACTGAAAGATGAGACTTAGGTCTTCGTTTTGTCGTTGTAGTAAATATGTGAAACAAAGCGCAAAAACACAACCATAAAAAATAGTAGCTAGTAAAATAGTATTTCATTTTTATGGCGATCAAATTTGAATGCATTTTGTATAACTTAATGTTGGCGAGCAACCTTGAATGTGTGGGCGTTCTATTGAACGACCAATACCTACCCGAGTCTGGTGACGAGTAGTACGATAGGTATTTTACACGCGTAACCCATCGCCATCTAAAAAGTCACGATACCCGCCACACAATTAATGCGTTCGTTTTCACTCGTTTGAAAGTATGAAGGGGGAAAGTTGATTAAAAATTCGCGTGCAAAATACTAACACCTTTTAGTATTTTTGTTTATTCGTAAAATTAGCTGTTTTAAGGATGGCGCGGCGCGACGAAGCGGGGCGACCATAGTTTCGTTTTCATCGCTTCCGAAGTTTACGCGATTAATTTGGTAATTGGACGCGGCCAAATTTCGTTCATTGTCGAACGAGGGTGGCAAAGACCGCTGATTAAAATCACCCTCGTTGCGTAACCATAACGAAGCTTCCAACTATGATTATTTATCCAACAAGTCGCTTCGGTTTTTGCGTAATCGAGACCGAATTTAAATTAGCATCTTTAGTTTTAGCCGAACGAAAACCATGCTGAGCGGTGCTGTGTACGAATGGAGCTCATCGAGAGCTGATTATAATAATTCCAAGTTTGTTGTAAGTGATGACCGATGTTGATAGGATTTTTTTCTGAAGCGATAATTCGAGTGATGGTGGATAATGCATTGTATTTAAACTTGGACGATAAATAATGTTTAATGTTTGTGCATTCCGAAAGCTTTTCCCATTGTAAAGATGTCAAGCCGTACGGAGGTGGGTTGACGTGTGATATAATTTCATTTTATTCATCCGATAATGTAATACTTGCACGTTTGTATACTACTAGCGTCTATAAGCGGATGCGAAACAACATCTCCGAACCATAAATACGTACGTATAGTCTCGCAACTCTTTCATTTTATCGCGAAAAGACGTATTTGTAATGCTGCATCAATACCTACATTTGACAATGTTCAAACTGTTTGAACGCTAAATTTCGACAATTTCATGAAAAGATACGGTACTTGCAAGGAAAATTTTTCAACGTGCATGCTTTTTCTTTCACGCGTGCTTTCATTTGAACAAAGCTTTGATGTTTGATGTGCTAGTAAGGAAAAGGAGGAGAAAACTTCACTATAGTGAGTCGGAGAGAATTGGTGGAGAAATCTCGACAACTTAAGCTTCTTGTTTCTTCTTTAATAATAAGGTTAATCTTTTTCTGAATCTTCTTTTCATCTGTTTCGTTTTATGCGCTTCAAATTAAATTATTTCAAAAAACAACCTTTCCTGCTATCACGTACAAATCTTCTTCGTTTATATTGAACCCTTCCTTTAGTATTTAATTCTTCGCTTTTCCAATTTCCTCGCTTAAATTTTGATTACAAGTCTCTTATATTATGCGGTTCTTCAAAACTATATCACTTATTAGCCTAATTCTATGACGAGTATAATTAATGAATTTTGATTCGTAAATCTGTATAGATGCGATCTTGAATAATTATAATTAAAAAAAAAAAAAAAAAAAGTAAGCCTCCATGCATGCAACATTACTAGAGATGAGCAGGGGCGAAACTAAGGGGGTATTGAGGGTCAGAACACCCCCCCCCCCAATATTTTCACCAACCAAAAATTCAGCAGATTTGATTATTTTTGTCGGCAATTTCAACATCTAAGCTCCGAAGAAAAATAAGGTAGAAATAAACAAAAATGATTAAGATATTCGGAGTTTCAGACTCGTTCATCTTTGCCGACTTAATAATTTTGCGTACAACGCAATGCCGAATTATCACTAATTTACCAAGTAGTCATTTCTTCTAATGTTTCCAGTAGCCCAGTGAAATTAGGTTTGTAACCGGGACAAATTGAGGGTCAAAATTTTTCTTCAGAGTCTTGTAACCAATAGTATCCACAACTACCCTTGACTCCCTGTTGCTTCTCCCCCAAAATCCACATTTGTCCTCCCAAACTAGTTTTTTGCCCATAACACGCATCCTAATCTAGATACAGAAAAAAAATCAAATTAAAAAATGAAGCTGATCAAATTTCCAATAAAAAATATTATTACACATTTTTCGTCCAATTTGATAGAATAGCGAGAAAATGCCCTTGAAACGTACTACTTTCATTGCACATAGGGCCATAGCGCGACATTTGATATACCTTACCGCGTTACGTTAATGTTTCATGTTCTCATCGCTCAAATGACTACTTGAGTGAACGAATTTTGGTTTTTCTCAAAAATCGATCAGGTATAGCGGTTGATAGTTGTAAAATGACCTCAAAAGAAATTTAAGTCTTTCAAGTTAATATTTATACCCTGAATAATTAGGTCAAATTTTGAAAATTTTATGATACATCAAAAAATGTTTAAAAAAATTGTTTTCAACAATTTTCAAATTTTTTGTGTGCAAGGGCGATATGTTGCCTTCTGAACTTCTGAAAAATAATTATTTATTTATTTTTTCAATAATCAGGTGCTTTCAAACTATTTCTAATATATATGAAAAATCCCTATTATTCCTGTACTGTTTTGCATTATATTCGATACTACTCATAATTATACTACAAATAGATCAATTTTCTAGAAAAACCAAAATTTCTCCCACGCCAGTAGTCATTTGCACATGAGGATATGAAACATTAGCGTAATGCGGTGGAGTATATCAAATGTTGCGCTATGGCCCTAAGTGCAATGAAAGTAGCGGGTTTCAAGGGCGTTTTCTCACGATTGTATCAAGTTGAGCAAAAAATGTGTAATAATATTTTTTGTTGGAAATTTGTTCAGCTTCATTTTTTAATGAGACTTTTTTTCTGTATCTAGATTAGAACGCGTGTTATTGGCAAAAAACAAGTTTTGGGGGCACAAATGTGGATTTTCGGGAGAAGCAAGGATGTGATTTTTGGGGAAAAGTTCGGTATTATTACGGACACTATTAGCTACAAATTTCGGCAAAAAATTTTAGCCCTCAATCACTCCACGTTAACACGTGTACTGGACTACAGACTCAGCTTCTCAAAATATCGTTCGATTTCTTCTTCATAATCAGGTAGTTAAAGGCATAGGAGGATAAGAATGGTGAATCTGGCCCGGGGTCAATTTCGATGAAACTTGGGTGGTAGGTAGATAGGTACCCTTTAGAAACTTCCATTGCAAAGTTTCAGACCCCCGCCCGCGCCCCTCGTTTTTGAGAAATTAATTTTTAATTAAAAAACTAATCGAATTTTTCTTTTACGCAATATTTTTCAATAATCAGGTGCTTTCAAACTATTTCTAATATATGAAAAATCCCTATTATTCCTGTACTGTTTTGCATTATATTCGATACTACTCATAATTATACTACAAATAGATCAATTTTCTAGAAAAACCAAAATTTCTCCCACGCCAGTAGTCATTTGCACGATGAGGATATGAAACATTAGCGTAATGCGGTGGAGTATATCAAATGTTGCGCTATGGCCCTAAGTGCAATGAAAGTAGCGGGTTTCAAGGGCGTTTTCTCACGATTGTATCAAGTTGAGCAAAAAATGTGTAATAATATTTTTTGTTGGAAATTTGTTCAGCTTCATTTTTTAATGAGACTTTTTTTCTGTATCTAGATTAGAACGCGTGTTATTGGCAAAAAACAAGTTTTGGGGGCACAAATGTGGATTTTCGGGGAGAAGCAAGGATGTGATTTTTGGGGAAAAGTTCGGTATTATTACGGACACTATTAGCTACAAATTTCGGCAGAAAAATTTTAGCCCTCAATCACTCCACGTTAACACGTGTACTGGACTACAGACTCAGCTTCTCAAAATATCGTTCGATTTCTTCTTCATAATCAGGTAGTTAAAGGCATAGGAGGATAAGAATGGTGAATCTGGCCCGGGGTCCAATTTCGATGAAACTTGGGTGGTAGGTAGATAGGTACCCTTTAGAAACTTCCATTGCCAAAGTTTCAGACCCCCCGCCCGCGCCCCTCGTTTTTGAGAAATTAATTTTTAATTAAAAAACTAATTCGAATTTTTCTTTTACGCAATATGTAGTTGACTGATTTTATTGAAAATTTAGTATGTTGTACTGTTTCATAGGGGTTCTCTTGGAAAAAATTAGCAACCCCTAAAATGATTTTACCTCCACTAAAAACAGTTTTTGAACTTTATTTTTTTTTACCATGATAACGCTTTGGCACAATTATGAAATAGATATTTTTAGATGTTCCCTTGACCCCCGAACCACGTGGAATTTTTTCAGATTTTTCACTCGGGTACACCATGTTGAAAAATGGCTAAAACTGATGATGGTTCCAAAAAAATATCATTAAATGTGAGAAAATCAACTTTATAAGCCTACCGGTAGCTTTTTAAAACAAGAAGAACTGTTTAGTTTTCATCTTTTAAACTGAGCTACATATCTATTTGATTGTTATTTTAATGTATCTTATAAACAAATCGATGTAATCGTTAATTTGTTACAGGAAAAATAGGTATTATTATTCTCACTTTATTGTTTTTTCCATTGCACACGAATACCTACTCAATAAATTGCCGATTGCAGTGATGTAATATTAAAACCTAAGTCGGCAAAAATCATAATTTGAACGCTACTAAGTCGGTAAAATTAGGGGATTTCACCCCCCCCCTCCCCAATATATTACTCTAGTTTCGCTCCTGGAGATGAGTTTTTAATTGAAACTTGTTGAAATCTGAGAGAAATATTTTTTGGAGCGTTTTAGAACGATTTTGGGTATAAAACCGAAAATTGGCCACTCTGATGGTGAAAAATTGGCAACACTACGATGTAAAATTTTCATTTTACATGATTTTCATTTTACATGATTTTCATTATAACAGACTTATTCGTACATTGTACTTATCAAAATGGCAATAAATTTACAAAGAACCATAATCTTAAAGAAATTCTTACGTAAAAATCGTCAGTCTGCAACTATTTAACTCTTAATGGGTGGGGCGATCAAGATAAGCTACGGAGATGTAAAAATTCAAATTGCACTTTTTTAGCCTTGTGTGGTTATGGTTATGTATCGATGCGGAGGCTACAGGGGCGAAAAGTCAGTTTTTTCGAAAATGACCCTACTTTAAGGACGCCCATCTCACCACTCCAAATGGTCCGTGGGGTCTGAAACTTTGTATGAGGGACTCAATCAATGTAAACCACCTGCTGAAATTTGATGAAAAGTGAAAAACATTTTTTTTTCATTACACCCTAATACCTATATAGGGCCACGAATTCGTAAATTACTCGTAATAAGTGAAAATGGATAATATTTGAAATAAGTAGTGTTCGAGTGTTTTTGAATGTTTGCAATAAGATTCAAATGTTAGTTATAGAAAGAAAAAACTCAATTATCATTACAAATATTATTACAAGAAGCATTGTTTTTCAACATTTTCTGCAATCTAGATCGCAAAATTTGAAATGCTTGCTCGCGCATGCGATTCAGCAAGTATAACGAAAAACTCGCGTTAAGTAAAAATAAGCCAGATTAGTTAACGTCGAAATGTTCACGAATCTTGGTCGGCGCATGCAAGACGTAAAATATTTATTATCTATAACGTTACGATTGCACTTCGGTGAAGTAATTCGTCCACTCCAGAAGCATTAAACGTTTCACTGGCTCGTCCAATCATGCTCATAAAATAGGAGAATTTTTTAATGGTTATCCGTATTCACGTGGCGAAGACTGTTATCCCGTGTCGCTTCTCTTCGTCAGTTTCATCGATAGAAGTATATTTTTAGTACCTACTACCTACTTTGTAACTCGGCTGTGAGAAATAGTCGTTTGAATATTGTTATTGCAGATTACGCTTTGGAATATTTTTCATTGATACTAGATAGTAATAGATTGAGGCCTTTTCAATCGATGGGTAGTTAGAGTTACAAGCTGAATTAAAATTTTACGAAGATTCGCCCAATATTATTTTGTTTTTTCGTTCGAGCTGAACTGGCGGTAAAAAAATTCAATGTAAATGTTTCACCGTTGTTTGAAAGTTGAACAAAGTTTGACGATAAATTTTCAGCAAACGTGAACTCGCGACTAGTCAAGGTTTTAGCGGTCTAAATACCATCAGCGTCTAGGGTATTTTTACTTTTTATCGAGTAGGTATGGAGTTTGGTACCTAATACATAGTGACTACCTATATAACGTTTCTCTACCTTATCAACGTCATCTTTAAAAAGAATGCGAAATGTAAAAATGCGTTCTCTCTTATATACTACGACGTTAGAGCAGTAGGGTAAGTGTACCAGTTAATTGACATGCTCCAAATAATTGACACCCAACACGTTTTTCTTCAAAATAAAGTTTTTTGTTAATTTTGGGCCATTATTGCCAATCATTTTAAATAAATTTGTATTTGTTAAAATTTTAGCAATTTATTATTCATTCAACATGAATCGTTGGGGTGTCAAATAATTGGGACATCTCACTTTTTCACTTTGGGGGGTTCTTAGCGGGGTTACCAATAAGGGTAGACTCGAATGTAAATAAGTCAAAATATTCCCTAAATGATGTAGTTTCATATGCTATATTCAGATTTTTGCTACCGTTCATAGTTTGGGGGAAATATTGGAAAACGTGTAAAAAAATCCTCAAGGGTGTCAATAATTGGTGCACTTACCCTATATTCAACCTAATATCATACTTAATCACGAATTCTGTAAGAAGTAGTTTGCTGTGCAAATGCAGTAACAATATGTACACTTCATGTATTCGTATAGCCGCACCATATTATTCGCGATAACGTTATTCGTAGAGAAGCTTAATTTTTCCAAAATGTAGTCATCAAAAATGAAACTTGGAAACTCGCATTTAAAACCACATCTGTTCAATTCGGTTCATAGAGGAAAAAGAAGGCTTATAGTTATAAGTTATCAAAAGTATTTGAGTTGAGAAACTCTTACAGCGATAGCATCGTAAGAATGGCGAAGAATTAAAAAAATGGAAAAAGACTTTTCCTTTTATACTATTTCTTTTCTTCTTCTTTTTTTTTTCTTTCTTCTTTTTTTTTTTTTGTTTTCTTATCCATAAGATTTAAAAGACTCGATGTGATCTTTGGAAGTTAGTACAGCGGAAGATGTGTGCCGCATTGCATTACCTTTCGGTACGCGTATAAATCAAACGGATTACCAAACGTATGAAACCAAATGCTCTGATACTTGCACCATTTCGCGCTAACACGAACATTTAAAGGAAAGAAAAAAAAAAGGGAAAAAGCGTTTCTTTTTTTTTCGTTTTTATCATGGTATTAGAACACTCTAATACCATCAATGACCAAAAAAACAACTGGGTTTGGTGTGGCTGGCTCGCACTATACATACTCGTATGTACATCGAGTTATTATATTCGCAAAAAATATACTACTTAGTCACTTACATCTCGCGTATATGTAAATTGTAATGACTAATGGAAAATCATTCGTTGCGACAGAGGAAAAAAATTTCATGTACTTTGATGTCCTCGATTCGTTCTATCGTATTGGGACTGGATGATAAATTGAAATTTTTTGTATCTCTCCTTTTCCTTCCCATTAAATATTGAAAATATATAGCCTAAAATTGAGACTGAAATGATTTCGACTATCGTTTTTTTTTTTTTTTTTTTGAACCGTACCCTGTACAGCACGACTATCCTTGATCTCTGTAGTTATTCGAAAAAATTGTCGAGTAATAATTTTTCTCAGTCTCCAAAACATTGCGTACGTTATGAATAGAAAAAATTTTTAATTACCGAAAAATGATTTTTTTTTTAAATTTCAAAACTTGGAAAACTTCCATTACGTTTTGTAATTTTTTACATCATCTTTACTTTTTATTTAGGAAAATATAAACATAGCGGAGACGTTTAATCGGAAATTAATATTTTTAAGCCACTCAAAAAAAAAAAAAAAAAAAAAAATACGAAATGACTCCGTTCCCTAGAATTTCGTTTGTGCTTCTGATAAACGCGTTGTGCTATAAGGCTGTATATTAGGGTGAATCGATAAAAAAATAAAAAATAAAAAAATAACTTGGATTTGGACCAAATTTAGTGAGATGGTTTACTTTGAGTGGGAGCCTTCCAGAAAAAAATTTGAGCGCCCTAGATGAAAGAGGAGGGGAGCAGGAGGTCCCCAAAGTGCATCAGCTTTTGAAAAAAACGTTGTTTTTTGTGTTTCTTAGCCAGCCAAAATGGTGTTAGAAAGCCTTTTTAGCACTTAAACGGCGCAATTTGAGTTTCTGAATCTTCCTAGGCCATCGTCATCCTTTTTGGACGAAAATTCAGAAGTTGCCGATCACGATATTTCAATATTATGAAATTTTCGCCCACTCTGCATCAATTATTTTTTGGCTTGGTGATTTGGGCAATTTTTTTTTCAACCTCTAGTAGTTTATTAGGAAGAAATTTTTGAAACTTGTCTGTACCAGTGCAGCCAACAATAGATCGTGATATTCTAATATTGTAAAATTTTCACTAGTTTTGAATGTATAATTTTTTCGCCTGTAAACTTCCCGAATATTTTTTTTTATTAAGCACTAGAAATAGATTCTGTAGGAATTTTTGAAAATTTTTGGATACCAATGCAGCCAGCTGCTGATAGCAGTATTCTAATACGTATTATGAAAATTTTAACAATTTTGAATCATTTTTCGCTCGTTAATTCATCCATTTTTTTCGATCCCTAGTTATAAATTTTGAAAATGAAATTAAAATTTTACTGAATCAGTGCAGCCAGATCGGTATTGCTATACTCTTGAAGTAAATTTAGAATGAGTTATATAAATGTTTTGCCGCCGCCGTCAACCGCATGAAAAAGTAATTTTTTTTTTTTTTTTTAATGGCTTAAAAATATTAATTTCCGATTAAACGTCTTCGCTATGTTTATATTTTTCTAAATAAAAAGTAAAGATAATGTAAAAAATTACAAAACATAATGGAAGTTTTCCAAGTTTTGAAATTAAAAAAAAAATCATTTTTCGGTAATTAAAAATTTTTTCTATTCATAACGTACGCAATCTTTATTACAATTCCTTAGACTTGAACAAAAACAAATTAATTACAGATAAAAATAAATATCTTTACGTTGAGAATTCTTCATTTTTGTGAATCCATAAGCGATCCGATAAGGAACGTGAAGGGTTATTGAAGTTATGCTTCACTCAATACCTCAATACTCTGACCATTCTCTCGACAGCTTGGGTGTTATTTGGAAACTTCGGGATGTTGTAGCTGGTGTAAGGCATCAACACGGATTGCATCGTCAGTTCTTACTTTTCAAAATTAATCATCTCCGTATAATAATTTGCTTCGAAGTTCAATTTCAGTACGTCGAATTTTCGTAACGTAAAATTTTTTACTGATTCTCTTAATAGCTGGATTCTTTTTGATTCTGCATTAGACTGAATGCACTTCTAACGCGCAGATCTCGAATTTTTTTTTAAATTTATCGAAATTTCTCGTAATTTCGATGAAAAAATAAAAGAAATAATCTATCGCATCACAAATTTCACACCAGAAATTCCACAAAAAAGAATCCAGTTACTAAAAGATTCAGAAAAAAAACCTTCTACATTACCCAAAAAATTCCTACAGAATTTATTTCTGGTGCTTAAGAAAAAAAATATATATATTCGTAAAGCTTGCAGGCGAAAAAATTATGCTTTCAAAACTAGTGAAAATTTCACAATATTAGAATATTGCGATCTATTGTAGGCTGCACTGGTACAGACAAGTTTCAAAAATTTCTTCCTAATAAACTACTAGGGGTTGAAAAAAAAATTGGCCAAATTACCAAGCCAAAAAATAATTGATGCAGAGTGGGCGAAAATTTCATAATATTGAAATATCGCGATCTGCAACTTCTGAATTTTCGTACAATAAGGATGGCGATGATCTAGGAAGATTCAGAAACTCAAATTGCGCCTGTTAAGTGCTAAAAAGGCTTTCCATACCATGTTGACTGGCTAAAAAACACAAAAAACAGCGTTTTTTCAAAAGGTGATGCACTTTAGGGACCTGCTGCTCCCCTCCCCTTTCATCTTTGGGCTCAACATTTTTTCGGGAGGTCTCCCACTCAAAGTAAACCACCTCACCAAATTTGGTCAAAATCCAAGATATGTTTTTTTTTCGATCCACCCTATTGTATGTACACATATAACACATCGTTTAAAAGGTAGAGATATGAGTCTCTCCTCGCCCATATTTCTTTGTGTAAACTTTAGCGCACTGTATTAGCTTTCGTTTAGATTAGAAACTCAACTAAAAATTGGCTTAGAGTTGCCGCTTGATGTTTGACATCTTTTCGGACCCATCTGACGTGCGTTGTCAGTTGGCTAAATCATTATTCTTCATTACAATTTTCCTCTCAGCTGTCTTGGCACCGGTGAGAGGTCTCTGATGTACTTTTCTTTCAGCCATTTTTCGTCCGATGGCTAGGTGTGCTTTGTGCCAGAGCTAATTATGATGTGACTGAATCTCAAAGGGTAAATGTATTCAGTATTAAGCGATGCATTGATTTGTATACTTATCTGTCTAAACTTTAAAAAGCAAGCGATTCTATTGCATAAACAGTAAAAATCAAAATCATTATGAACGTTACGCTTTTCTTAGCCTCGTAGAACACCGTACTTAAGGATACGTAGGCTGTGTTCCATTTCTTTATCTACATATGTTGTATATATGTAGATTTACTACATTGTATGTAGGTCTTACGTATAAGTACATATATGCGCGAATAGAGAGACCATTTAGAAAATTTCTCCGATATGACGCTTTTTGCGTTCGTGCCACTCGAAGTAAAAGTCATAAAAGCTGTAAACTCGTTTTTAACGATGCTGTCGTCATTAAGCACCCATCAGTGAATGTGTAATGTTCAAACGATTATTACAGCTTTTTCGTACGTTACGCCAACGCTATGAAAGATGAAAAGAAAAAATGAATGAAAAACCCTTCACGTTCCTGGCTGGAATTGACGTCATTAATTTTCGTATAGCTGTGTATGAAGTTATAATCGTATAAAAATAAAGAAAAATATCGAATAGGTGAATGTAGAAGACGACATTTTCATCACGCTGGTGAAATGTTTACTTTGAATGAATTTGTGGTACAGTTCAAATTGATGGTACTTTCGGAGATTCGTTGGCGATGAAAATTCTAGAAAAATGCCCATTACCTTCGGTTGTTTGTTAATGACGTACACATGGACGGATAGGAGCTAAGTTCTAAGTTCGATGGATGTACATTTTACACACGATGGAACTTCATAAATGATAATTAAGTACATCTAACTTATAATAATGCGAACCATGCCAAATTACGGTAATTTGAAAGATGAAATATTTTCGTGAACGTTATAACACAAAGCCACGAGCTTCGTGACCATAATAAAAAATGTCGTTATTAAAGGCATATAAAGGATTATGAGAACGTGACTGGATATTCAATACGGTTTTAAAGTCTCTATTGGTTTAGCGTCGTAAGCATTTGTTGTAAACAAACAGTTGACAACTCTTATCCTTTTTTCCACATATTGTTGACTTCTTGATCTAACGGTATGGGGTTTGTGGGTTGCACTTTTTTTTCTATTTTTTCATTTATTTATTCTTTTTTTTTCGCGCGGTAGACTAATGAAACTAGATTGGAAACGATGTTGATAAAATAACTCTTACTTTTCGAGAGATAAGGGTTTGAACTAACCGAAGCTACAAAAGCCGAGTAAACGTAGCTGCTCGTGCGCGTTATAGGTGTGTAAGAACTTTATTTCGAATGTTGGTATCGGATTCATGAAGAATAATTCGTTTCAGCCGATTTTATAGCGTACCTTCTTGGGTGCTGCACATACGTACTGTGCTTAAATGGAAAATGCGAGAATTAGTTACGAAAAGCCCACGCTCTAAGAGTATTACAGGTTTGTACGAGAAAGTTGTTGTTTCTCCTGCGTTAGAAGGGCGAGTATGGAAAAAATGAGTGCGCGTCGCGTTCGGTAGATGGTAGGAGCATGATGCGATTATACTTACTCGCTGTCGCATACCTTTATAGAGAGCATTTAAAGCGATATTTCATTAAAATGGAAAAGAAAAAATCGTTGAGTAACTTCTTGGATTTCGAATAACTACACAATCTTCAAACCGTTCGTTTCTATATTGATGAATTATTTAAGATATTTTCAACATGTATCTGTACGAAATTGGGAATCAAAGAGTTCGAAGTGAAATATTCGCATTCATTTCATTTATTTATGTATTATTTATTTTTTTGTTTCTTCTGTAGTCTGTACATTGAATTTCTTCTTATCTGTTGGCAATTCGCTTTCATCAACGAGGTCATCGAAAACTACATATGTATACGAGAACGTCACTATTACTCAATTATTTATACGATGTGGTTCGCAGATAAGGCAAAAAATGCCATCTCAGTAATGTAATTCGAATCGTAAAAGCTTTTCCACCAAATAACATCGAATCTGATATTGAACGCGCTACCGGTCTCGAAATAATTATCGTAAATGTGCGTAAAAACCCGCAACATGAGATGAGAAAAAAAAACTCGAACCGAACATCCCAAATTGTGGAAGCATAAAACGAAGTGCAAGTTTTATTGAAATGAATTTGCGCCTCCGATTTTCCTTAATTGATATTGAATCGGCGTTAGTCTGACCGTAAGATTTCCAGCCAACCAAAGGCACTGAGTTCTCGAAACGCTCCTATGCTTAATTAGAAATTTTATATTTTAATGATATTTGGCTAAGCAAAATATTACAAACACAGCTTTGAAATAATAAAATGTTTATGCAATAACCGTATAAATGAGAAAATATGGTAAAATAAGTCGAAAAAAATTGCGCGAGATTACCCGATTTTCTTTGCTTTGTTTACGACTAATGTTTAAAAATGTTTTTTAAGGAAGTACCCTGTTTTTTGAAAATTGTTAAATAAATAAAACTAGACCACTTCTAACTTGGCATGGGTAGTTGGGTATGGGTACTAGTCCTCGCTCTCGCCTGAGTATCGAAATGAAAAACAGTAAATTAAAATTTGAAACAATTGCCTATATAGTAATGAGGATGTAAATTGGAAATTGTTACTTCACGATATATGAGTATCAATGATGAGAACTTGCAGGTTATATAAAAAAGTTACCGCCTACGATGTAATGATACCAATTAAAACGTACTAAAAATCTAGAAGAGGTGGCAGGGGAAATATTGCGAAGTAAGTATACAAAGAGTGGACGTAAAATTACCTATTTTGTTTATTTTTTATTGAACAATAATATTCGAAAAATTATGTCCTATCGAGTGCATTCTTTAAAAATTGTTTAATAAATTAGGGTTCACTCCCTATAACGCGCGATAAGTCCTAGCTTCGCAACCCCCCCCCCCGCCCACAATTTTTATGCTGCATGGCTAATAGGAGATTGCATCTTTCAGCGCTAAAATCTTTATTGATTCACTGTAATTCTCAAAACAACTAATGAAGCTACATATGATGTAATCATCATATATATAAAGCTACAAGAAAAAAATAACCCCTTTGTAAAAACTAATCTTCCGCTGCCATTAAAATGTACGTAGTTTCCCAAGAAAGACTGATCTTACTATCGCTAACCTGAATATTTTATATTACTGATTTTTTTATTTAATTATTTACTGTTTGCAATCGTTCATTTTTAAATGATGAAATTCACTCGCGCAAAATTTTAACGTTTTTAATTTTAAGAACGTGCCTTGAAGTCTTTGATGTATCTAGTTTTATGCTATCGTATAGCTATAGGTAATTATGAACATTTAATCAACCAATTAATATACTCATTAGTACTCATCAAAGAGGCAAACCTTTTCGCTTCATTATTTGTAATAAAAACGAAAAGTGGCACGAAGTGAGCGCGTTACTTATACGAATTGATACATGATATGTACTGGAGCCGTTAATGAGTATTCTTAATTCTCGTCGTATTTATGAGAAGAATTTTCATTTCGAATCCATGTTCAACGTTCAAAACGTTTATCTTTTTATGTACTTAAGACTTCATTGGGTATCTTTGTGTGATATAACAACTAATATTATACGTACACAATACATATAAAAGACCTATATGATGTTTTATGAAGCATAGATAGGTTTATAAGTAGGTTGTGTAACATACATATATGTAATATAACTACCTATATCATACGTGCCCTACACATACACATATACGTATACGCATACGTATTGTATGATTTTCATTCGCTATAGAAATTATTTTTTTGTTGATTTGAAAAAGCTTTGTGCGAAGATGAAAAGCATTGTATCGACAGAAATTGAAAAATATCGTAGCTATTTTTACATAAATATACTTAGATGTTCGTTGACATGAAAGCTAAAATATGAATATCGGTATATTTAATTTTACGTAACGTATAAAAATAAATGCGTGCCATTTGTTTTTTACTCGAATGAAACACCGTACCTACGTCCTGTAGGGTAAGACTATATTACCGCATCGAGGTACCTTTTACACTTTTCTCGTGCTGGTAATTCGAACACCCATATACCTACCTATACTATCTATATGTTACATTATACCTACGAAAAAAAAAAGTGAAATCTCTTTTCGAAACAGTAAAAAGTAAACATTAAAACGCTGAACAGAAAACTAATAGCAGATGGCTTTTTTCCGTCGGCTGTATTTGAGTATGTTTGAGTTGCAACCATTGATATTTAACGACAAATGTACCTCCTCCTAACCGTAATCGTTTCGCATTCCTATTGGGGAAGGGAAAAAAAAAGGAAAATTAAAGGTGAGAAAACATTCGTTTTCGAAAAAGTCGAAAGTAATTAACTCGAAAAGTAATGCAAAACTGGTCGAAATTTTGGACAACAGAAATACAATAACGTGTTTTTCTCCAACTTTTTCGTACAGTTGGAAAATCTTTTCACGTAATTGCGAATTCTTTTTATTCATTTGAGAGATTAGACGTGAAATTTTTTTATTTGTATTTCTCGTTTTACAGACGAATTCTGCGAAGACTACCCACACAATTTGATTCCGACGCCGGGTTACTGGATCGAATGTTCTAGGCAGAAAATTACCAACGATGCGTTGTGGGACGATACAGATACGGACGGAGATGAACAAGATGATGAAGACGATGCCGGAGAAGGACCTTCGCGACCTAGATACCGTCAAGACGATAGTCTGCTGTTGGAAGACGACGAATTCTTCGACGAAGGAGAAGAAGGCGAGGAAGAAGAACGGATGCCTAGGTAAGCGCTAAGCTAGTTCTGACCAGATGACCGATATTTTCGCATTCGACATTCGCGAGTTATTCCAAGTGAGAATGCATTCTTTGATGTATTTTCAGGAAAAAGACGACTATCGAGGAACAGTGGGAGAAAAATCAAGGTTTCGAGCTAACGTCCGTGGAGCAAGAAACCTTTGAGAAATATTTTTACGGTACAGAGCATTGGAATTATTTTACCAACGACGAAGATTTGGGTCCGGTTATATTAAGTTTGAAACAAGAAACCATCAATAATAGAGACCAATTCAGGTAAGGAATTATAATAACGTGTCGTTTGTTCAACGACATCGGCATTGCAAAAAAATGAAGAAAACTATTTGTTCAAAACCTTTCCACAATAGAATGTAGTCGACGGAAACAGTGAAACACTTTGCTTCGGGATCGATACAATTTTTTACCTCGTACGTTTTGATAAAATGATAGACTTTGAGAGTAGCTTTTGGAGTTCCAAGTTGTATAAATGAGTCGTTCGTGTACGTTTGCAATTGATTATTCCTCATTGATTCGTACACTCGTCAATTTTTATGTACGTATGCCTTTATTAGGGAAGCAGGGACGTGCGACGTGCTCACGGTTTTGGGGGTCAGATGTCTACACTAAAATGGGCTCACTTCGAGTAAAACGGACTAAATTTAGTGTAAACCATGCCCCCGCCCCACCCCGCCTTTAAGAGGAATTTTTTTACCCTTTTTTTTCTAAACATATTGTTATATAATTTTGAAAAAATAAGTATGAAATAATTTTCTCTTTATGAAATTAATGTTCGTTGGCCAGTTTAGCTCTAAATGCCTGAAAAAAAAAAGATTTTCTTTTGGAATATTTTTTCAAATTCTTATCGCAAAACAGGAGCTAGCCGGTACGAAATGCAAACAGTTATACGTTCGAATGGATTAGTCTTATAGCCTCTCAGGTTTCGGGTATAATTCACTTAAGTGTAAAGTGTAGGCGACCATGATGACGAGACATGCGGAAAAACGTCTTTGAGAAATATGCTGCGTATATATGTACTCGTACTTGGGAGTATTTTCCACATTTGTACACGCTCGTATTCTCTCGCGAAGGAAATATAGTAGACGTAAGCTATTACGTAATGACAAGTTTTGATGGATGGATGCGGTGTACATTGTAATTTGTACAGTAGGTATCGAAATTCCGGAATAAAGAAACGCCGAACCGCGTCGTTCCTTTCTAGAACGTTTCGAAATAGAAATAAATTTATCCGTTGTTAAGTGTATGCCATGCCTGTGCTATAAGCTATTAAAACTATCGATATATGCGATATCTAAGGCAATCGTACTTCACTTGTAGCCTTCTAGGACCTCCAAAATATGCATTTGCATAAATTATGTATCTCTGCTAATTGCTCTGATGACAAAAGTGACCGAAATTTTTCGTTTCAGATTATTTATTTTACAATAAGCAAAACTTCTTTTCGCATATTTTGATCTGTAACATACGTACGTCTACGTACATAACCACAATGGTAATTTTGGTTGGAACTGATTGGGCATTGGCGACCTATACCATCACCGTTTATGATTGTATTTTTATGAAGTTTCGAAGACTGTAGAATGACAGTAGGGGGAAGATGTATGTTATGGCATACTTGATGATTTCTCAATTTTTAATTGACATTTCATCGCTTTTATACATTCCGAAAATTCTTGAAGTTTCCATTGTAAAAATTGTTTTCGGAAGAAAATACTGGTCATTTTCTTATAATATTTTCATTTTTTTGAAAATTAAAATTTCTTTTTTAAATTATATAAGAATTAAGTTTATTATTAAAATTTAAATATTCATAATATCAAAATCATTTATTTCTAATAATTTTAATTGTCATGATATTAGATTTAATTTCATTACTCAAGTATAGAATTTTAATGGTTGGGAATGAAAAAAATAAAATAATTAATATTGGAATAAATGTTCGAATGATTTCAATTAAATTATTTTCAATTAATATTATTGAATTTATTTATTATAATGAAAATATTTATATATGTATCTGATTTTATAAAATTTCTTTATTTTCTTCAAAATTTCCCACACTTGATGATTTCTCAATTTTCTCTCATTTTTTCGTCATCAAAATCAAACTAAGTACGTATATCTAGCTTTCAAGTCGACAGTTATAAATTCAAATTTTTTATTCAAATCTCGCTACTGTCTGTTAAAATTTGTTTGCTTGCAAACAGAAAACTTCAAGATATACCTCCTCCTATCGAGCAAGAAATAAGAATATTGAATAAAAAATGGATATTGTTTGTAATATTTCATTGAAAATAAAAGAAGACGAAGATAGAAAAAAAAAGAACTTTATGATAAAACTTTCAAAATTAGTTCAAGAAATGAAATATAGGTAAATATGTGAGAGAAAATGAAGGAAAAATAAAAGTTCGAGACCATAATCGTCTAACTGGAGAATTTAGAAAGGCAGGGCATAGTAATTGTAATCTAAATTATAAAGTTCCTAGATTTACTCCTATTTATTTTCATAATTTCTCCGGATATGATGCTCATCTGTTTGTTAAAGAATTTGGAGATGATTATGATAATATTAAATTAATACCGAATAATGATGAAAAATGTATATCATTTTCTGAAGTTGTAAAACATATGATTCTCTGTTAAAGAATAATAAAAATGTTAGAATTCATAAAAGTGATGAAATGTGAATTAAAAATATACCTAGAAACCTTCAAGTGTGTCAGAACATACATCTTCCCTCTACTAATGACATTGATTTAAGTTTTTAAATATTTATATTTTGCACATTGTGGCACGTATTTTTGAGCGAATATTCACACATTATTATTCTAAATATTTTTTAACGTGCGTTATTTATTTATACAACTTTTTAGCTGAGTTTTTAATAAAAACAATAGCTATTACAGCCTACCTGATTTGGGATTGGAAGGTTGGGGTAGAGTGGGGCCTTCAAATCTTGGCGTTTCGGACCATTTGTAATCATCTGGCAAATGTCCAACTTTTTGGTATATATATTTTTTTCCCTCACGCGTAGCGCTGGCGAGTATTCATAAAATTCGCTCAAAATTTGGTGAGGAACTCTTCTTGAAAATGCGCAGAAGTGCTTTTTTTTCGAAAAATTTCAAAATGGCGGATCACTCAAATTTTGAGGGGGGCTGGAGAAGGGACAAATCGCTCAAATTTTTCGTTTTCGATCTCATCTGAAAGAGTGAGTCACGGACACCAACATATCTGAATTTCAGCTCCTAAGTGCATTTTGAGGAGAGTTAAAGCGAAAACCTGTTTTTGAGGAAATTTCGTTTTTTGTGTCACACGCCTTGCACAGGCGGATGTGGATAAAATTCGCTCAAAAATCGGTGAGGAACTCTTCTTGAAAATACGCAAAAATAGTTTTTTTGTTCTTTCGAAAAATTTCAAAATGGCCGATCACTCAAATTTTGAGGGGGGCTGGAAAAGGGGCAAATTGCTCAAATTTTTCGTTTTTGATCTCATATAAAAGAATGAGTTACGGACACCAACATATCCAAATTTCAGCTTCCTAAGTGCATATTGAGAGGAGTTAGATCAAAAAACGGCTTTTTGAGGAAGTTTTGAGTCATGAAATTTCTTGAATCTTCCATATCTCCCACCAAATCAAGTTAAAGAGGTCAAATTTTGTGTGTGAGGTTAGTTGGTGACCACAATATGACCTCTTGAATTTGGATCAAAATGGATCAAAATGGCGGATTATCAAAATTTTGAGTAGAGCTTGAGGAGCCTCAAGTTGGTAAAAATGTAATTAATATGAATTCATATGGTTATTGGGGATAAGTTGTATACTATATCCCGAATTCACTTCCATACATGATGTTGGAGGGGGGAAGGCGGGGTTATCAACCTAAAATAGTGGTGGGGTACAGGAGGGGTCGAAAATTTTTTATTGCTGTGTCATATGATAAAATGAGCCCAAGTGACAAACGTATTTTGATTTTAGCTTCCTCAGTGATTTTGGAGGGGAGTTAGAGCAAAAAACGGCTTTTGGAGGGGAAATTGCTGCAGGAAATTTCATGAATCTTCCATATCTCATCACCAAATCGGCCTAGAATGGTCAAACTTTGTGTGTAGGATTAGTTTGTGACCAGAATATAACCTCTTAAATTTGAGTCAAAATGGATCCAAAATGGCGGATTATCAAGATTTGAAGATAATTTGAGGACCCTCAAATAGTTATAATTTGAGAAATATGTGTTCACATGATTATTTCATGGCAAGAAATACTACATTTGTGCCAAATTCAACTTCTTAAGTGTTTTTGGAAAGGGTAGGGTAGGGGTTTTCAGACTCGGTATTGGGTGTGGCCTGTAGTCATGAACGGTTAAGCAAGGTTATTAGTAAATCAAAATAACCTCCAATTAAAAACTCAGCTCCAGTAATGCGGCATGGCTGCTTACTTTTTTTTTTTTATATTTCGCTTTCGAATTAATAATGGCGAACTATTTACATTTGTAGCGTTTATTTTTATTTTTTCGTTTTTCTCTTTTCCTTTCGTTATTATTAAATAAAAATTGTCGGTCATCGTAATTGATTTTTATTTTTTTATTTTCTCTATTTTCTCTTAATATACACGTGGCCAACTGGCCATATTATGGTTATTTTGCTCAAGTTGTTTCGTTTCTTTCGGTTATTGTGTTATTGATATTCCTTACTTCGTTGTGGAATTTGGCCCATTTGTCTTGCAAGATTTTAATTTTTTTAACCAACAGTTTTTTTTCTATGTTGTAAATAACGAGGCTTACCTTTCTAGCCCGCTTCCCGTTACGTCGCGTCGATTAATCCGTTTCATCGGAGTAATAATAATGTACAAAAATATAACTATAGTCTTTGCAAATTACTTAGACAACGTTTTGTTATGTTGCGCGAGCAAGTGAGAAGGGTTGTATAAGGTTGGGCGCATATTAAAGTAGTTTGCTTGTTAATCATTTTTCAATTTTCAATTAAACGCAGAAATTTTTTTAAATATGAAAGTGTTATAAATAATTATATCACAGCGATTTTCCACCATCAATTTGTTCGAGATCAATAAAATGCTGTCCTCAAAGCTGATGAATGAGCCTTTGTCAAATGAGCGTAAATTTGGGCCAGCGCTGAATGAGGCGTGTTGGAAATCGATGAGAATTAAAATATCGCTGAAGGAAATCAGGCGCTGTAAAATTTCACCTCGTATGAATCTATATTACATATGTTGGTCAGTCCTACTTATCTATTAGTTTTTCGACGTATTGATGTTGATGAGTAGTGACTAGTGACGTATTCATTCTACAAGATCGCATCACGATTCGAAAGATTTTTTTGTTGGCACTTTATACTTACTTTACTATAGTTCAGGTGCAGTATGCACTTGCTTCTCGAGGCGGGTATACGCGATAATAAACGTGTAGTTTATTCTAAATAAAATACATCTTATTCGCAATCGTTTCGTGTCCGTCGTTGATAAAACATTCAACACGGTTGAAACGAATTTTAATATTTACGAGTAAAAAAGGAGAACGATTTGACGTGTAATTTGTATTATCATAAAGTCGAGGTGAAAACGAGAAAATCAATTTTACGCTCGTTGCGCGACTCTTTCGAATGCGAAAAAATTCGTCGAAAATGTTTTTTTTTTCTCTTTCTCTCTCTCTCTCTCTCTCTCGTCGCTAATTAAATAAAGAACGTTTATTTAAACGTCGAGGCGAGCTGTCGTGTAATACAGAAGCAAAATGCAATTAAAAAGCTTTAAAACTCAAGGTAGACTGGAGAGTAGGAGGAAGAAACGAACGGTGTTTTACGATTAGGTAGATACCGTTGTCCGTACCATAGGTCTACGTACTTAGCGTCATGCCTTTATGCCCATAAAATGGGCATAAAAGACTGTATCGAAGGCGTAGGAAAAAAAAACTCGAGGTATTTAATTGAAGTAAAAATTGGCGTCTGTTTGGGCGATTCGCGTCGTAAATAATTTTAATGTTTTCGTCGACGGTACCTAATATAGCCAATAATAACCAGCGTAATAAGTTGCGTAATAAGAATACGCGGGTAAAATATGTTTTTTAACGGCAGGATATTAGTTCGCGCCATCAGTTACACCGTGCATGGTTTGATACCAGCGTCTTGCGTATTCGCGGACAGATACAACAGGGAGGAAGTGGTACGTTCGTTAGGTAAAGAAGTGAATCTTAATCCGCCTTTGGTGTTGGGTCAGCTGCCAGATACGCCGGAAGAATTGCTGAAATTAGATCAAGTAAACGCGAAAGAATGAAATATCGAGTATCTCTGTCTACCTATATCGTGTGTCCGACAGAAGCCCATACAGGCAAAGCCCCAAATTTCCTTTCAATGACCAATAAACCAACCAAGTAAATAAAACATGATAGTGACACGCTGGTGGTACCTATGTATCTGTATATAGGCACTAATGTAATACGTATAGGCGTATTTCAAGCTATCGTAAAAAGAAATTCGCTGCTTTGCCTGTAGGTAATATGTATGGGCTTCGTTCGTACGCGCAGTGTAGGAGTTTTTAATTTGATTTTAAAATGGACTACGTTGACGTTTTGTAGGTATTCATTAAATCTGAATTAAAAGTAGGAGTGATTTTCGTCAAAGAGAAGCAATACACGGAAGAGGAAATTTTGGATAATAACGAAAATAGTTTTTTATTCGACGAGTTTCTGAGTATATTAGGCGATAAAGTGGCATTAAAAGGATTCGAAAAATACCGAGGTGGTTTGGACACGGTTCACGACTTGACCGGTTCGCATTCTATATACACAAACTGGAGAAATATCGAAATTATGTTTCACGTTTCTACCTTATTACCTTATGAAAAACACGATCCACAAAAAGTAAGTTTCCATTTTTCTATTTTAGTATTTACGCGAAAAAAGTGAAATAATTATGCTCTTTTTTTTTTCACGTAGTTACAAAGAAAGCGCCACATAGGGAACGACATTGTGTGCGTTGTTTTTTTAGAAGCGGAAAACACGTCATTTTCGCCGGCCTGTATAAAGTCTCATTTTTTGCACACGTTCATAGTCGTACGAACCAGTTTACGAATGAGGAAGATAAGTCAAAAATACGAAACGCAAAGATACGAGGTAGGTTTCAAAAATGCTTCACAGTTTTGGCCGAAAATACTGGTAAATTCTTGTTACTTTTTGCTCGCCCTAGCTCCTATAGGTACTGGTGAATTGTTGAATTGAATTTTCTCCCGCTTTCGCGTATAATTATTGTATACCATACTATAATATAAGTGGTCCTGGGAAAAACCGGAGCAGAGAGGAAAATGCCTGGACTCCAGGTTTCTAAGACGGATCGATGATGCAAATTTTTGGTTCCAAAACTCGTCTCAGCTCTAATCACTTTTTTCAATTTAATATTTTTTTAGATTATATGAATTCGAAAGGTACATATTAAATATTTCATCTTTCGTTTTACACAGTTCCTCAAATCAAAGTACCTTAACATTGAATGGAAAAGCAAATTCCAGCGACTTTTTGCACAATACCTATCTCTCACACTGTAAGATATGTTGTAGATGGATCAAAAACTTCAATAGAATACTCCGCAAATCATCTTCTGTCGTATTCGATCCATCGTGCTCTGTATGAAACATCCTGCATTCTGCAACTTATCTGTCCATAAGGAACAAGGTTAAAAAGAATTCTCAAGTTTTTACACACGCCACCTTTCTCCGCCGAATATCAATATTCTTTCTCCATATGCATATCGTGCATGTAATTGTGTCCATTTCGCAGATATCTACTTGAGTGCTTGCAAAACAATTTTCAAACAACGCGGCTGTATAAGAAGGCGTTACATATCTCCTCTCTTCTGAATTTACATCACCACTTATTCGATGCCTTAATCTCCACCACGTTTATAAAAAACAAAAAACAATCGCGTCATACGCAATTATTCTATTTCCGTACGACTCCTTTGTTAGGTATCTATCATAACCTCGTTAAAAGGAATCTACTTGCGCTCATTTTCGACCTAACAGCGAAAACTTCAGGACAGTGAGTCATTGATTTTGACCGGATAATCATACAAGAACCTGGCCACAAAAATTTCGGCTATATCAAAGATGAGGGTAAAAATTCTGAAAAATATGAGAATTAATGAAGAAAGAAAACAACTCGCTGCTCAGAATTAATAAAAATGAAATATTTTTAAAAGAAAACAACCTACAACCGAAATAAGGTGGGGAAGTTGGAAAAACTAACGAGGATCGGTAAACATAAAAAATTTTGGCAGTTAAAAGTCGAAAACGTGCTGTACCCTATAATAGGCGATTCATGTCCTGTCAATCCTATTCAGGGACGTACCGAAAGGGGGGAGGGGGGAGCTTCCCCCCCCTTGGCTTTTGGAAAGTTGGTAAATTTGGAGTTTTAGCATAAAGTTGGTAAATTTGACCACTTGTGCAGTATTTAAATTTTTTGAAGACTAACAAGACTGTGCATCATATTTTTTCGTGTAGCAAAAAAAAAAAAAAAAAAAAAAGTTGGTAAAATTTCATGGTATTAGTTGGCAATTTTTGGTTTTCTTCCCCCCCCCCCTTTGAAGAAGGTCTTCGGTACCCCCCTGATCCTATTTTCAATCGATTTTAAAGTAAACATCCCTCACTTGATTAGGAGGGAAGGGCATTTTTTCGAAAATTAAATGGCAACTCGAACAGATATCAAGTTCGGTAGCTTTAATTCGTTGAACCTTTTACTCTGACGATTTATAGCCTATTTAACCCAGTTCCGATGGAATATTTAATTTTTCGAAATATGCTTCAGTTCGAGCGAATTTCAACTCTAGCACCTGAAAATGGTTGGAGCCGATAAAGCTGATATTTCACCTTTTTTAATCTATGTACTACGATGGATATTGAAGTTCACATCCGCAATGAGTAGTTTAACGAAGGCTAATTTTTCGACAAAAATGCTATAAATCGAATGCATAGGTATCAACTTTTGCTGCTGAAAATCGCTAAACCCTTTACTCAAACAATATTTTGATCATCTAACTCCTGAAATCGATCGAAAGTGGCAACGTTTGTAGCTGCCACTAATTTTTAGTGTTTTTCCCCCTATTGTATGATGTTTTTTTTGTTGAAAATATATTCTATTCTCCTTAACTTTGAGCGATAAGTTATTTTTTGGCGATTTTTATGATTTCGCCTATTTTTCGTAATGTTGTTCCCACCCATGTACTCCTTATATTAACTTGGGATGCTGAATTTTTTGAAGAGGTTCTCGAGTAATGTGCTGTGTTTCAACTGGGTATTGATTTTATTTGAAAGCCCCGCAACAGACGAGCTATAATGATAAACATTTTGTAGGTATCGGTTGTGACACGAGACGAAGTGGGCGCTTATAAACCGTACTTATGGGAGCAGTCGGTTTTTCAAAATGGACCAATGTTCCGAGAATGGATTTTGACGAAAATAGTAAACGGTGAAAGGGCGAGTTATTCGGCTCCGAAATTTGCGCGTATGCAAGAACGAACGAGAAGTCAAATGCTGGAAGATTTGGTGGCGAATTTACAAAATCACGCCGAAACTGGTCAAATACCTAAACCATATCGGTAAGAGTAGCGAGAAGTTATTTTAATGGTTATACCAGGAACATTTTTTTAATCTAATTTGAAGAAAAAAAAAGCCAAGTGATTCGGGTACAATTGGCGCAAAAATCTCATTTTGTTGATAACATAATAAGAGTCAAACTACAATTTCTAAATCAGAAATTATTTTTGAAATTACTTAAATGAATTTTAAGGCCGATAAATTCATTTAAACTGCATTAAAATTTCTTTGCATTTGAAAAAAACAATTTTAAATGATTGGAAAAGAGATTTTTTCGCTGATTGTACCCGAATTACTTGGATGCATGGTACAATTTTATTTGGGAAATGTTTCTTTCTAATTTGATAAATTTAGATCAAATTTGATCTAGGCTTTTGAAAAATCCATAAATTATTGCTTTAAAAGATAAAAAACGAAGCGCTTATGTGTCTTAATTATATTCTCTTATTTTATTATACTATAGCAAAAATTTGAAAAATAAAATAAAAATATTAAAGTAGTCCTGGAGATTGCACTGTGTCACTCATCACTCTAAGGTAGTATTTTACTTTCTCATCATCGCTGGTTTTTTTTTTTTTTTTTAAGATGGATGTTTTTTAGATATACTTATTTCTCACTTATAAGCAACCTCTGAAATGTAATTAGATAAAAATTGATAAAATTAAATCAATAGCTTCCAACATTTTTGAAAATTTTACAAGTCCAGTCTGCTTTGATAAAATTCTAATTGAATACAGTTTGAATAGTTTATAAGTATAATTGCATCACTCTATACATATTCCTTATTACCAAAATACACTTAAGTATCCAATTTGATCCAGACATACGTAATTTAATTTAGCTTGATCAAAATATAGGTACCTAATTTGAAGAAGTCGCGTGAAAACATGCTGCATAAAATTTCATAAAATTAGGTGTGACATATTCAGTTATACGTCCTTATAATTATACCATGTTGAACCACTTTGATGAAATTTTATCTAACGTGTCTTTATAGCATTTGGTAAAATTAGATCTAAATTGATGAAATTAGATAAAAATAGATATTTTATAATTTATATTTATTTATGCATACAGTGTAGGTATATTGATCAGTTTTGATGAAATTTTACGCAGTGTGTCTTAATATCGTTCGATGAAATTAGATACAAAAGGTAGCTATGTATAGGTAATTAAATATTAGGTAGATCTAAATGAGATTAAATTAGATAAAAACATTTCTCATCAAATTTAATCAAAGTATACATAACTGATTAACATTTTATTGGAATTATCTAATGAGTTGAAATTTGATAGAAAATGTTTATGCATATGAGTAGATCAAACTTGACATATTTTCTTCGAATCAGATTCAGAAGATAATTATATGGACTTGTGTTTTAAATTTGTTATACGTATTTCAGACGAGGATCTTGGCGACCAATCGGTCACATGAGACCGTCTAGCCCGTTACTGGATTCGGTTCGAGACCGGTTCGAAGATTACGACCAACTATCGAAGGATTTCTACAAGAGTTTCTTAAACACCGAAGAAAATTTGGCGACGAATGCGGTGTTATTCGATGTAGTATTCTTAGTCGGGCAGAGTAAACAGAAGACGAAATTTTTAGGAGTTAGAGCTATCCTAGGTGTCAGAAGCAGGTATGTAGCGAAGGCTAGGACGACACGATCGGTGCATTGGAGGTTTGCGAATAACCAGATTGTTCGTATTTTTCAAGGGTATTTCAAGAAATGTTGTACGGAATTTCGGCCGGTTTTGGTTCACCTCAGATGCCTGTAGCGGAGATTTTGGCTCGAGCTGTACCAAGCATTCCCAGTCCGCAGAAGCCGAAAAGTAGTAATTTCCTGCAGGTGCCAGATATCGAAAGTACACGGTAAGTATACGCTCAATGTTTGGCAGATAAATTAAATTAGTCTTTTTAACAATGCGACGAATACGTATGTTTTGTAGCGCTAAAAGTGTACCTAGTTCACCGATGGTAAAAAGAGCGTTCTCTCGATTGGGCACGTTGACGGCGGGTTGGGGTCGTTCGATAAGAGGTAAACAACAGTTACAACTGACCATAGACGACAAGAAGAAATGGTCGTCTTCGCACGATTGTTCCAGTGAGTACATAGTATATAGCCGTCGCAAATATGTATCAACGACAAATGGAAAACTTACTTTGCGTTAATCGTCTTTCGGTACGTGTGCTTATAGATAAAGATGTTAAGGAGAAGGAGAAGGCTGTAGCGGAGGCGACGCAGTTGGCGGTGCCGAGATTGAGCGTATGCGCAGATGCTCAAAAAATTGACAAAACTAAATTAGCTCAGACTGAAGTGAGTAAACGGCTTAATCGACTGGCGGAATCGGCGACGAGAAAAAAAACGCTTACTACAGTACTAAATTTTTAATTATTCTATTTTTCGTCTTTACGCAGTTTTCTATAATTGAATTCGACGCGGAAACTTTTCGAATTCTGTTGGATTATTTGCACACTAGCTATTGCGCGATCACCTGTTCCAACGTTCCGGGACTAATATGCGCTGCCGAACATTACGATCTTCCCGAATTATTGCAGGCTTGTTTTCATCATACCAAGCAACATTTACGATTGGACGTGGTAAAGGCTATATTTTAATTTTTCTATCACAATCACGAATATTCGAGCAATATTTACATTCGGTTGTAATTCACACTATTTCATGCTCGATTATTGCATATTTTTCAGATCTGCTTGATGTTGAACAGTTTGGAAAATTACGTATGGCGGTACAACTCGGCTGTAGAGTTGGTAAATTTGATTTTCTTGTTCATAGAACAAAATGCACTGCGGGTAAGTATCAGAAAGACTAAAAAAATGCTAATGTTAATTATTGAATTGAATTCATTTTTAGCTGAATTTTTAATAAAAACGATAGCTATTACAGCCTACCTGATTTGGGAATGGAAGGTCGGGGGAGGGTGGGGTCTTCAAATCTTTGCGTTTCAGACCATTTGTAATCATCTGGCAAATGTCTAACTTTTTGGTATATATATATATATATTTTTCCCCCTCGCGTAGCGCCGGCGAGTATTCATAAAATTCGCTCAAAATTTGGTGAGGAACTCTTCTTGAAAATGCGCAAAGTGCTTTTTTTGTTTTTTCGAAAATTTCAAAATGGCGATCACTCAAATTTTGAGGGAGGCTGGAGAAGGGGCAAATAGCTCAAATTTTTCGTTTTTGATTCATATGAAAGAGTGAGTCACGGATACTAATATCCAAATTTCAGCTTCCTAAGTGCATATTGAGAGAGTTAGATCAAAAAACGGCTTTTTGAGGAAGTTTTGAGTCATGAAATTTCTTGAATCTTCCATATCTCCCACCAAATCAAGTTAAAGAGGTCAAATTTTGTGTGTGAGGTTAGTTGGTGACCAGAATATGACCTCTTGAATTTGGATCAAAATGGATCAAAATGGCGGATTATCAAAATTTTGAGTAGAGCTTGAGGAGCCTCAAGTTGGTAAAAATGTAATTAATATGAATTCATATGGTTATTGGGGATAAGTTGTATACTATATCCCGAATTCACTTCCATACATGATGTTGGAGGGGGAAGGGGGTTATCAACCTAAAATAGTGGTGGGGGTACAGGAGGGCTCGAAAATTCTTTATTGCTGTGTCATATGATAAAATGAGCCCAAGTGACAAACGTATTTTGATTTTAGCTTCCTCAGTGATTTTGGAGGGGAGTTAGAGCAAAAAACGGCTTTTGGAGGGGAAATTGCTGCAGGAAATTTCATGAATCTTCCATATCTCATCACCAAATCGGCCTAGAATGGTCAAACTTTGTGTGTAGGATTAGTTTGTGACCAGAATAAGATAATTTGAGGACCCTCAGATAGTTATAATTTGAGAAATATGCGTTCACACGATTATTTCATGGCAATAAATACCACATTTGTGCCCAATTCAACTTCTTAAGAGGTTTTGGAAAGGATAGGGTAGGGGTTTTTAGACTTGGTATTGGGTGTGGCCTGTAGTCATGAACGGTTAAGCAAGGTTATTAGTAAATCAAAACAAGCTCCAGTTAAAAACTCAGCTCCAGTAATGCGGCATGGCTGCTTACGTTTTTTTATACCGTGCACGCAAATGATTACTTACACTCCAGCGCAAAAATGTATTAAAACTAGTTTTTCAAAATTTAGAAAATAATATCACAAGTTTTGAAATGGTCTTTTATCCCTGTTTCTAATTTAATTATGTTACAAAATTAATTAAAAATATAAATAAACCCACAATTTCCTGTTATAAAATTGATTTCAAAATTACCTGAATGAGTTTTTGAACATTTTTGCGCTGGTGTATAAGTAATTACTTGCGCGCACGGTATGTCTACAAACAGTACAAGTTCTACCAACATTTTACATACATACCTATGTATAATAAAGCTTAATTCTCTCATGGACCAGGCCCTCTCCGAAACAGGTCATGCGTATATGGTAGCCATGTTTCTTTACGACATTTCACTCTGTAAAATTAAAGATCCAAACCTGCTTAATGACATAAAAATAGTTACTCCAAAAGTCGCCTTTAAACACCGCAGAACATTCTAGGTAGGTAGGTAGGAAATCTCAAAAAATTAAAAAATTCGACTTCTCCTTTCGAACGGATAATATTATTGGTAAATAAAATTACGGGGAAAGCGTGGGAACTAGGTATCTTTAGAATGGAGAGGGCTGCTTATGGAATGGGGCTGAAGCAAATACTCGAGGGAAGGGATTGCTAAGTTTTTAAGTTGAAATTTGGTGGAAGGCTTGGATGGGAGAAGTCGGAATGGGAATAAGCGCTTCTTATAAGATTGTGAATAAGGCCTCCTCGTAATTGGCCAAAGCGGCTGTGTAAGGGCATTGAAATATTTGTGAAATGAAATAAATAAAAATACTTCTGAATGAGGGGGCCGGATTATGATTACTACGAGTATCGACATGACTTTTTTTAATAAATAACAGACTTGTAATTATTTTTATTATTAAGGAAGAAAAATACGGAGAAATAAAATATAAAATAGAGAACAGAGAGAAAAGCCAGAAAATTGAAAGTTTAGATAAGAAAGTTTGTAATGAGCTAAAAGATAATATATAAAATAAAAATAACGAAATGACTTAAATTTGTTTTTTTTTTTTGTAGGAATAATTTTTTTTTCAATTTCAATTTATTCAAAAATACTGGTACAGCTCGTTCTACATAACATATAATAATAATAATGGTAATAATAACGATGATGATCAAATCAAATCAATTTATTGAAGGACAATATCATATTTTTTACGAATATAATATGTATATGTAAATGATGAACAATCACCTACGTCACATATTTATAAGAGCATAAATATCCTAATAAATATTATTTTTTCGCAGGTATTTTTACACAATGATTTTTTAACACTTTCGGAATCGATGGTGAATCAAATTATGAACAGAGAATTGGACGTACCAGAAATTAGAAAATTTGAAGCGATTTTACGATGGGCCAAAAACAAAAGCAAATCAAAACCGGATCCAAAGCAGGAATTTAAGCATATTATGGATCGTTTGAAAAAAGATATTAATTTGATGAAAATAGCTCCTCAAGATTTGATCAGGGTAATCCTCCATGTCAAGTTTTACGATTACCCCTGTATAATGACGTTGCTTACACATCTTTTTTTTTCTAGATTGTGCTACCGAGTAAAACCATTGAAAATCAAGCCATATTGGATACATTAACGAAACAAGCGAATTCCGGTATATACCGGCTGAGAGAAAGCACGTTCCAAGATTTTCACGAACGCGTTCAACGGCAACGATTAACTGACTGGGACTCTTTTGAGAATGATTAACGAAGGGATTCCGCCGATAGCGATTTTTTATAATAAATTTCGCTATCGTGCGGATTAATAATACGGCCGGCCGGTTTATATTACGTACATGTAAAATTGTTTCATAATCAGTCCCCTTTCAAGCGTCTGAAATAATTGTGTTCATTGTATCGTTTCATATATCTTCGTAATCTCCAAAATTCGTAGCTGCTTATAGGAGAAGAACCGATATAAGGTTTTTTGAATGAATTATTCTTCAATACCTTTAGTTTTTTCAAACGATAATTTTTTTTTTTTGTTATGTATTTGCCTGTTGTGTATTTTGAGACTTGTGTGCTCGCATTGTGTTGATGAAAACGCTTTCACGCCAAATGCTTTCCGTAAGCAGAATGGCAATTTTGGTTTATTCGGAAGTTACGATTCTGCGTATAAATACGTATAGTAATAACTACGTATAATTATACTGAGATTTTGGGGGTTGTTGTTTTAAAATCTTGTATAGATTTGTTTTGCAATTTATCGTTTAAATAATATTATTACAAAATTTCTTTAATTCTTATTTTGAAAAACAGACTTTTTTGTGTGATCATACTTTCGAAGTATTTTTTTATATATATTATATATTCATCAATTTCGCGTCAACAAATCGTTTTATTAATTCATTTTTACCTTTAAGTTCGATTTCAATTCTTATAATTTAAATATTCTGAAATATAAAGAACGAAAAAAGAATTAAATAATTGAGTAAATTAAACAGGTAATAATACCTTTCTGTTTGGAAAATTTATCTAAAATCTTCGCTTAAAATAAGTGTATAAGCATATATCTAAGCCATAAGGTACATAACTGTAAGTTAAAATTTGGACCACCAAATGGTAGACTTAAATTTCTAATTATTCTTTTGTAATATAATTATATAATTTTTTATGTCAAAAATATCGTTTTAATGATCGAAAAAAAAACCTTTCCATACGTTTTTTCAGGCTTTTGAAGAGGTTAACTGAATTTCCATATTCACTTTAATCGATTAAACCATCCAACTACCTATTATCTAAGACATACTAATAGATCTCTTTTGCAATTATTATTACTTTTTTTACTTAAACAAAATCTTAAAACGTTATTTTATATGTACTTGAAAAATTAATAAGGTATTTAACGTAGATAAAAGCATTAAAATTTTCTAATTATCTAATCGACTAATTTCATACTGACGAATTGTTTACGAAATAATTAATTTTTTTTACTTCATGTTTTCTACTATAGGTCGTGTTTTACGAAGATAATTACATTTAATTTTTCATCACTATATTTTTATTTGCGAAAAAAAATCGATTTTACAATCGCTCCCAAACGTTTTTTTTTAAGCTATTTGTGACGATTATTTGCATTAAAATAGTTTTCTACGTAGAATATGTTTATTTATAATTATGTGTGAGGGTGTATATGTGTGTTGTGTATTTTCTTATTGTTTTATATCATAACCTATATTCACTGGCCAACTTCTGTTACCAATTTTTTTTTTTTTTTTTTTTTTCGAAGAACTCCTTTATAATGTGTTTTTGTGTTACTTACTGAATAGTCTTGTTTGTTTATTTCATTTTCATATTTTACTATTAATTTTATATCTGTAGTCGAATTCAATATAGCCAAAAAAATGTTCAACTTGGTGGATAACGAACTTCTTGCATTTATTTTATACAATTGATTTTTTTCGTTGAGCGAATAATACAAAATATGTTTATTTTTAAATGAATTTTCGATTTAAAAAAAAAAAATATTCCAAGTTTAATTGAATAATGCAATGAAGCTCTTTTTATGTATCGTAAATACATTAGATATTGGTATAAATTTCGAAACTAAAATTATTGAAAGCTGTATGTTTGGGTTGTTTTTCTGTAATAACACAAAGTACCTATATTTATGTATCGAAGTGGAAGCATTTTAACTGATTCATGTAGGTACCGTTCTGTGCCGATGTGGAATGCGAAAAAAGATGAAAATTTATACTGAAGCATTACTGTGATTTATTACTAGTATTAATTTGTACTAAAGTTACCAAAATCCAGTACAAACAACAATTCTATAATTTCTACGTTAATGATTTAATTAGATAAACCTTTTAATTCCCTTTTCGGTATTTTGTTTCGTTCATCTAAACTTTTTAACTATAGCCTTATAGCGGCATTGCAAGCGTTATTATGCAATAACTAATTATCGCATCGACTGAATTATTATCGAATACTGACATGCAGCGGAACGTACTATATACATAGTTTGTATATTAGTCTGTTAAGTATACAAAGCATGATAATGAAATTTAGAAGAAAAAAAACAACGAAAATTTTTATGTTTTCCTTTCCTATGCTGATGTAAAACCTTAATCGTCTTTTAATGTTTCATCTTTTTATGTTTGAAAATCTAAAGCCCAAAACGTAGTATTACGTGGGTACATTAATTACGCATATAGGTATTGTTTTATAGTACGTACAAAACATACTTATTAGATATAAAGTATGTATTAAATTTTCGTCTATCTCTAATTAATGTGTAGATTTTAAAATGTGTAAAGCATAGGTATATTATTAAACCCACAATTGAACCCTTTTGTGTGGTCGGGTAACCAGAGTTATTCATTGCTGTAACATATGTTTGTTTCTTTTTTTTTTTTTTCGAATATGCTTTTTTCATTTTTTGTTGTTGTTATATTGAATGTTGATAATATGCGTATATTATTTAACCTCCAAGGTATAAAATCTATTCGTATGTAAACACCATTTAAAGGTGTGACGAATATCATTGTTGTGAACAGGTAGATCTTGTCGTCGAAATAAATAAGCCTTTTTCACGTGTGTAATGTACGTATGTATCTGTTGCTTGTTACAAATCAAGATGAAATTGAAAATTTTAGAAATAGAAGAAATGTATAACGGAATTGAAATGCTGCGTAGCTGTGCAGTCACAACGGAAGGACCCACAATAGTTGGCATTTCATTATTTTTTCTTTGCTCGTAATAAATATGCGTAAGAAAAAAATATTCGTAAAATAATCATAAGCATCTTTTGGTAATATGCGGGAACTCCCGAGAAGGGATTGGTAGCTTTGGGATTCAAGTACCATTCCAAAAGATTATTTTGTATGTATATATGAATACTATGGTCTATTTCATTGCAATATTCCGCCGTTGAACACGCCTCCTCCCTCCCGCCAGCAGAGCTGCCTATTTACACCACTGGTCGGAGGTATTTTGATATTTTTCGCAATGCGTCAGTAACGCTGCATACTAAGAGCAACAAAAAAAAATACCCTTATATTCGAAATTAGAAACTCGAATTAGTGGAAAACGACACGTGTGTATCTCAACTTTTTTGAAAATGTTGAAATTTCGAATAATCTACGACTATCATTACGCACCTCTACGTAAGTTTCTTCGTTTTTTGAGAAATAAACTTTGGTCAGATTTAATCGCGCGAAGTGTTTAGAATGGTGTTTTTGGGCCCGAGGAATTCATCTTTGTAATCTCTTTTTTCTGTACAGAAAGGCTAGACGCGAAAAGTCTTCTTAACGAAAATTAATACTTCTTGATCAAAGAGGTAGCGTACAAATCTGCCTTCAAATTTCCGGAGTCAAAAGTCTGACAGACTATATGAGTGAATCTGAGGTATGGTTCAGAAAATTTATCGATAATTAAACATTCATTTTTTCCCCACTCTCTAATCATGGAATGATATGTTTTCATTTATAAAGCCAACGGGTCTATGCCCCTATTCTCACCAATTTGAAACAAGTTAGTAAATCAATGTTATTAAATTTGAATACATCTATCTCATTTATTAATTTAGGTATTTTACATTAAAAATTAAAACTATTTTTCTATCCTCTCATTCGGAATCATCGATCCTCAAACGCTTCCATCATGTAAAGAACACAACAAATTATAGGCGTGGAAATGAAACAACGGTACAAAGGCCGATTAAAAATACATTTATTTAAACGTTCACAATAAAAATGGTATAATTGTAATCAGACATTATAAAAAGAAATGCAGTACGTACGTGCTGATATGCTTTAGATAAAAAAAATTTTAACCATCATCAATGAAACATTAACATAAATGACAATGATCATAACAAAAATAGATAAAACAAAAAAAGACAGAACGAGAAAATATTATTTTTACTGTTTGATATTACCATAGAAAAAAAAAAAAAAAAACAAAGGAAGAATATGAACCTAGAACTAATAAATTATAACTATGGGATAAATGATACAAATATATAGAAAAAAGAAATGCTATGAATTATTTAGACATAATTTGAATAATTATAGGTATTTATACGTTTTTGTTTTATTTGTTTTTTTTTAATAGAAAAAAATAAGAAAAAAAAAATGAAGAAAACAGTAACGCTCAATTGATGAAAAAAATTGAGATAGGTATTATTTGTAAAAAAAAAAATCCTTATCAATTAATTAAATAATTATTACGATGGAATGAATGCAAAATAAAATTGAATAAACGATATGAAAAATAATAAATATTAAATTGAAAAATCATCCAAACTGTAACACTATGGCAAACTGCAAAAAAAATTACAAACATAAAATACAAACAAATAGTGAATAACTTTTCAATTCGTTATTTAATTAAATGGAATAAAATATCGGAAAATATTTTTTTGTAAACAGAACGAAATGATTCTTGTAAAATCACATAATTTTAAACCATGAGCCGAACACGTAAATAATTCAAAGAAAAATTGTTTTTTTTTTGCATGTTCGATTAGGTATAGTCGAAAACGCGTTAAGAAAATGGCACTCATCTTTCAATGCTTTGAAATGCAAGCATCATTTTTTTTCCTAAGAGAATCGCAATAGCTAATTCCCGTGTAATGTAAATGTGAATTAAATTTAATTAACATATATATGGCCATGGCGGAATTCATGAAAGAGAAAAACAAATATAACAGGGAAAACTGAAATGAATGTGACTTTAAACCATCTGTATTATCATTCCGAAAGCTAAATATGTTAATACTGAAATAAAAATCATTCAACAATAGTACAAATCCAGTCAAATACTTACAAGCGGAAAATAAACTATAAAAGCACCTTCTTGATAGTGTTACAAACCGTAAAGAATAATAAAGAAAGAAGAAGAAAAAAAGTGAAAACTTTAAATTGCAACAAAATGAAAAAAATAAAATAAAAACAAAGAAGTCCTACAATAATCATAAAAAAAAGTATAACTAACGAAACGAATAAACATAAAAAATATCTACAATGAAAAAATAATATGGAGTTAATCTATTAAATTGTGAGATAACATATTTAAACTTCCAATTTCCGCGCCTTAAGAGGCGCAAAAGGGCAAAAAATGGTAAAACAAAAATAAAATTAAGTTATGCAATCATTTATGCGTAAATCTCGAATAATAATACAACTAACATAAAATAATATTAACGTGAATTACAAGTAATTGCGTTTTTCTCAAGTGTTATCGCCAATACACATTGGAGATATCATTGATGAATCATTAATTCAATCAAACAAAAATCCATTCATTTAAAAAATTTCATCTAAAAAATTAACAAGACCTAATTATATTAAGTGATTTGTAATTAACAACGAAGTGCCTTAACTAATGAAAAAATAATAATAATAATAATAATAATTGGAATTTCAAGTTCTACGCGCTACTTAACCATTTATACGTATTTTTTTTTAAATACATAAATGAATGGATAAACGAATAAATAAAGAGATAAATAAATGATAAATAAATAAATGAAAAACGTAATTTAAACAAATGAATTATTTAAACTATTTTGGAAGAACATTCAAACAATTACAATAATCGTGAAGAATTTTAACTCGTATAAAAAATTTCAACGTTTTCAAAAATAAAGAAATTCAACATTAAAATAGAAAAGAAAAGGAATTGACAAATAATCACATAATTCAAGATTCAACAAGCTGCACACTGAAATATAAAAAAAATAACCGAACACCTTCAACTTTAGACAGATAATTTTATGTTGAGAAATTCTTACTGCAAAAAATATAATTTCATTCATTTGTTTGATGCTTTTGATTCATAAAAATTAACTGTCGTATGATTCTTGAAAAAAATCGATCTCTGAGATTTTTATTAAAGATAGTAGAGCGAATTGTAAAGCTCTACATTATTCTTTACTAACAGCATTTGTTCGCATCGATCGCTTTCGTTTGAATCAAAAAACAAAAGAAAAAAAGGTATAGTTATGATACAAAAAAAAAGAAGAAAAAAAAGATAATTGGCCATTAAAAAACGTTTTGAGCAATACACGGTAATATTAATTTAAAAGTAGGTTTTGAAAAACCGAAGGCATCTCACTATATAATTTTCAAACAAATTTTCACAATTCAAAAAGCTTACAAGAACAATGCGAAACAAATACATCTCTTGTCTCTATATTAGCGTGATGAAAACATACTTGTATTTCACATTTTGTGAATCTCATCATCAAGTTTCACGTTCGTAACAAACAAAGAAAAAAAGAAGTTATTGTCATTTTACCACAGAAAATATTAAAAACATTACCATATACAACAATTACTTCGAGAGAAAAAAAAAAACGATAAAAATCAATATTAACAATCATAAAAAATCACTAATTTTCGAATAAATTTCTTTCTTAACAAAATTTCAATAACCGTAACAAAATGGGAAATAAAATAACGGGTAATATTTAATACAAAAATAAATTTTAATGATAGATTTTATATTAAAAAAAAAAGAAAGAAATTAAGTGGGAAACGACACTCTCGAAGGCTACGTTAGTGGCGTCGATTACTTTGATACTTGAATGACGCACTGTTTGAATTTTGCGAAGTGAAAGATGTATGTTCTTTACCAGGTACGTTACAAGGATGAATACTAACTTTATTATGAATACAATTGCGAAAAATAGTAAGGACTTTTTCATTGAACGTCGGATCGCTATGGTCATCGACGAATTCAAAAGACATGTACTCGTAATGTAATTTTTTTAGAAATTGGTTCAATCGTTTGGCGCAATTTTCCAAGTTTTTAAACGAGAACGGCGCCGACGCGTTTTCACGAACGAGTAACACGAATATGTCATACGAGTGTGAAATATTGATGTGGATTACATCGCCTAAAGGCGAAGAATGTTTTTTCAACGCCTTCAAGTACGAATCTTTAAAAGAATATTTGGCATTCAATCTTTCGCAACTTTTATCCATGAAGCCATCCATGGTACCGTAAACCACTAAGGCGGTGTATTCTTCGATTTGCACTATAGGAATATTTCGGTACACGACTACGGCTTGTGGCTGCATCGGTTTCTTCGGATACGTGTCCGCATTTTCTTCGTCCTGAAAAGCGAAATTTCACTATTATGCGCCATGATTAACAATAAATCATTATGATATTATGGAAGTAAAGAATGTAAGTAGGCAAGCGGCATTAGAAACTGAATTTATAATGTTGGCTTGTTCAAATCGCCAAATACTATCGAGACTGAAAACTCCACTTGACAGAAATCAAACGAGCCTACATCTATCAAATTTCAACCATTCGAGGCTCTTCAGACTTTCCGGAAATTTTGAACATCCGGTAATTCGGATCCATTTTGACTCAAATTCAAGAGGCTATACTCTAGTCCGCAACAAACTCTGTATAAGCATTCTAGGCACATTTGGTGAGATAATAAAAGAGATCAATGATTTGCTGATATGATTTCTATTTCAAAACTTGTTTCTCTCTTCACCTCCTCTCCAAAACGCACTAAAGAAGCAGAAATTTTACTACGCCAACCACTCAGCTTACTCAGTGATATGAAAACATAATCGAAAATTTCCAACTTTTCCTTCCTCCACTTCATATTTTATGACAATAACACCGTCTCCCCTTCTACATCATCTTGTGAAGATGAATTGACGATATTCGTAAAAATCAAGTAAAAATAATCAAAATGACTGACATCTAGCGGTCGTTCTTGGAACTACAGGAAAAGGTGATAACGCACAAGTTTTGTGTTGATAACGTAAAAATACAAAAAAAAATATTTTGAATTTTTGTGAATAACATTAATTTTCAATTCGGAATGATGACTGGATCAGAAACAAACCAAAAAGTTTTTCATACGCAAAAATCAAACAAAAAATGTCATGAATTGATTTTTTTTTATTTAAAAAAAAAAAAAAAAAAAAATGAAAAAAAGTTAAACAATTAAAAAAAATAAAATAAATTAATAAAGTTGATACGAAAAAATTTCATATATAAAGAAAACCTCCAAAAATGAGAAAACAAACAATTTTTGAAACTTTAAAAACGAAACAAAAATTGTTTAAAACGGAAAAATCCCAAAAACAAAAAAATCTAACGATGAAATACATTATGAAAAACATGAAAAATTCAAAAATGAGAAGAGATGTGGCAAAATTGAATTGTAAAGTTTCATAATGAAAATAATCGCTAGAAACAACGAAAAAAAAAATGAAAACAAAGAAGCTAAAATATCGGAGAAAACTGAAAAACAGATTCAAAAAAATTACAAAAAAAAAATGAAACTCTATTAATGCCTTTAAATGATAAAATCTCCAAAAATTAACAAGTCCCTAAAATTAAAAAAAAAAAATAGTCAACAACAACAAAAAAATCATTGTTCTTTTGAAAATCAAAACAGTTATCATTACTCAAGTGACTAAGTACTTCTCCAATTTTAAATTTTCCAGTATCATTTTATTCAAACCATTAAAATTATGATAATATCAAGTGAAATAGACCTAAACAACATTAATTTTAATGAAACCTCAGATTTCCATTAATAGTGTTCATTATCGATACGCAATATCACCTTTTTCGGCGGCGACATTACCGCTCTTAACGGCCGTGAATAGTACGCTTCTTATTCGCATTAATTACACCATATGTCTAATTGATCAGTTAATATTCAATCGTGAAACATTCCTTTTTTTCAATAATTTCTGAGTGATTTAATTACATCTAAATTATGATTCCTGAGAAAGTAATTTGTTCGTTTATTTTATTCAATTATTTAACGAATAAATTCCCTTCAAAAACATTAAAATCACTTATGATTTCAATAATCTGATTTGAGAAAATGGAAAAAGTGATTTTTTCGCTTTATGTTGACCAATCAATTAGATGCACGGTATGAACTCATATCTATCAAGTTTGGGCAATTTGAGAGCCTCGTGGATTGCTTAAATTTTGACAATCTACCAATTTGAATCCATTTTGAGACACATTCAAAAGGTGATATTCTGGTCATCAACTATTTTTACATACAAAGTTGAGCTTTCTAACGTGACACTCAAAACTTCGTAAAGAAGCAAGTACAGACAGCAGGTTAACCCAACATTGTAATCCACCATGTTTTGGCGTAAAGGGGATTTGTTATCATAAACGTGCACAGCCTACGTCTAAGCATGTTTTTTCATAATGAGTGCTCTGAAATGCGAAGATATGAAGACTCTCCCTCCCACTCTAATATTCTTTCCTAATCAGGTAGGCTGGAATGGATGTAGCTTTTACGTATTTGAAAAATGACAAAACTAGTGATAACACTTACATCTTTGAGATTATAAATTTTCAATTCGATATCGCTTTGACAAAATTCTTCGTAGAGCGCGCTTTGAACATCTCTCCATTTCAGTTTATCCAAACCGCAACCGATGCGCGGCATGGCGAGTTTCTTCACATCGTACTTCAAGCATTCTTCTTTCAACGATCGAATGGCTCGTTTCACATCATCGAGAGTCGGTTTAACGTAACTGTATTGCTTCGTGATCATATAAAACGCATAACGATTTGGGCATTGAGTATGTGTCGGATTCAACACGGCCACTTCGCCGACGGTTTTTCCTTGTTCCAAAAGTTCGGCGACATTGTTAAATTGATTCCTATCGAGAAGAACATACGAGATGAATAGAGAAGTGGATAATCTATAGTCTATATAGTATTGAATGAAAAATTGTGCGGAAAAAATTTACCTAAATTGTACGGCGATACCGGCGCTCATACGCAAATCTTCTGCGACGCAATGAGCCAACGAATATTCTGGACTGGCGGTGAACAAATCGCCTTCCACTTCCTGCAAGATCGGACTGCAAGATCTGCCGGTGCTGTACTTCTTAACGTTGTTATAGCCACTGTTAGCGTTGTTACTTCGACGATGGCCCGAAGATCCGCGACCATCCCTCAACTTGGGAGGACCACCGACTGCGGATAATTCGCCAACACCTAGGTCATTTCGGCGACTGTTCGAAATTCTATTAGGAGGTCTTGGGTAATGCTCTCGTTCAACCTGCCCGTTTCGTTTGTCGATTTCGTCACGCGGCGCACCTCTGTAGTTGCTTTTTGGTTGCGTCGATTTAACCCAATCCGAATCGGCGGGATGACGAGGGGGCATATTTGGGCGATGCGAAGCGGCAGCGGCTGACAGTATTTTAACATCATTCTGTAAGGGTCGACCGACATCTACGGGAGTATTTTTGTTGTGATAGACTACCATGGCAGTTTGGCTCGTGAATTCGCCTTCGTTGGCCGTATCGCTCAATAAGTTGTCCGTAGATCTATGAAAAAAGAAAAAAAAATGGTGACTAATCGATCGTAATCATACCGTATATTTTTCTCGATGAAACTACATAATTATTACGATCATCAAAAAAATTACAGTACGAATAATCATACCCGTGTTCCGATTTCTGCGATTTCTTTTGACGCTTCTTCTTCGTCTTCTTTTTGGTATCTTTGTCACTGCAATTTGATACAACGGTTTAGCATTATTGAATCAAAAATCAATTCTCACTTCTCACAAGTTCCAAAATATGAAAAGGGGCGTAAAAACTCCATTCAGAAATTCGTTCATCCTTGAAAACTCAAAACACGAAGTTTCATATAAACTGATTACCTACGCCGAGCTTCTAAGAATTATCAAACCCTTTCAAAAGTCGATTACCCGAAACAATGTTCAAAACTAACCAATATTTTAAAAATTTCACGAAAAAAATTGATACTAGTATGATGTTCCGATGACCTAAAATCTCAAAAATTCACGAAAATTGCAAGAAAGAAAGAATTGATGGAATTTGTCAAAAAAAAAAAAAAAAAAAAAAATACAGATATAATGTAATAAAATTATATAAAATTCGATGAAATTCGATGTAATTTGATCAAATCATACGGATTAGCATGTCAAGATCAAATTTGATAACTTTTCATCAAATTTTTGTCAGAATTATATCTGAATAATTTTTTGATAAAATATCAACATTTTTAATGAATTTTGATGAAATTTGATCTATTCCTTTAATTTTTTGATATTATACGAATAATAAGACGGGCACATAAAATACATTTGTCCCATAACAGTTGTGCATTCTACGGCAAAACGTTATAACAGAGGAGAGAGACAAATAATGTTCATTTTTCCATCTCAACTCAAACCATGCAACTGTTTCAATTTTTCTCAATGACTTTACTCAGAAAAAAAATTATATTTTGGTCTAAAATCAGAGATAAAACTTCAGCGAGTAAACTGAGACCAAGAATGAGGCAATCCAGCGATCAGAAAACGAGAAAATGTTGTCAAAATTGAAGTGAAATTTTTATTACACAATTAATGAGAATATCAGGGATTTTCTCTTTCAAAAATGTTACAGAGGAAATTTTTGTAAATTATTCCACATGGTAAGTTTCAACACAGATTTCATGATCTCACATTGAGGAAGATGCAAAATACGAATTTTCTTGAAAGTCCAAATTGCAGAATCAGAAATCAAATTTAATAATGAAATTCATAAAAAAAGGAGAAGTAACGAACAAGTTGATTCAATAGTAACTTACGTCAGTAAACACGCCTCGCCAGGTGCATAGCCAGGATATATAAATGAAAATGGTTTCTTTACGTAATTTTCGGAACATATATTTAACAGGTTTACAGCCAGAGTAATGGGGATGAGGGGGGGGGGACTTTTTAAGGGCTATAAATTTTTCAATGCGCAAGAAATTTACGAATATACTTCAGGAGATAATTTTTAAAAAATGAAACATTTCGTAATGATTCTAATAGTAATTGGAGTAGTCATAATCAATTAATTACGAACATTTATTTTTTCTATGCAATCTATTTTAGTATAAATTTACAGAGGGGTGGTGGAGGGTTCTGATACTCAAAAGCACCCATTCCTCTACAACCCTGGTTCGTGCTATCTAAAATATTGAAAAACAATGCGAATTTCCAATTTGTAAAATCTCGCAGCTTCTTCAACAATACGGATAAAATAAATTTTTAAAGAACTTCTAGAATGCAAATGGCAAGCATAACAACAACTTGTAATCAAATAAAAATTAAAAAAAAAAATTCAAACAAAAATAATTATTTCTTCTTCTGTTCAACATTTTCAGCATTCTAGTCCGGATGTTACGTAAAAAACGAAGCAATTCTTTTTCTGATACAGCAACTAAAAAGGTCTCATGAAATTCTTGCGTATCTTTCATAATGAAGGAGCTACGAATGAATTTGATTTTTCCAAACTGCTATAGGACTGTTGATATTTCGGATGGGGGAAATGTTAATACGATCAAATTTTTTATTGCATTAAATGAACGATACCTACTGACGAAAGAATCACCAATTCACAATAAATAACACCTTTTCTATTCGCACAGAGACATTTTTTTCTAGAGCAAAAAAAAAAATTATGAAAGTCGACGAAAATTACCTTTTTAAGCTATCAGATTCGCAAGCATTACAAGCATTTCCATTATCAACGTCTAAAGTAGGAGCATATCTATCGGCAGCCGACTCCGTGATGGCCGGGTCTGTAACGCCGGAATCTGAAACGCCGGAGTCATGTACACCGGAATCCATGCCCGACTCTAGGGTGCCCGAGTCATTCTGGTCGACAGGCAATTTAGTCGTTTCGTCGTTATTAATTACATGACTACCGTATACGTCTTTACTTCCGTTTTGAGTTTCTCCGGTATGTACATTAGTTTTCTGATTCTGTAATTAAGAAAATAGAAAAAAAGAATATAACAAAAATTAACATTTGCACCTAACTTCAAAACAAGCGACAAAAAGAAACTCAATTGCCAACACACAAACGACGTTCGAAGCGAATAGAAAGGAAGGAATCTCTTACTTTTTCTTCGTATTTGCCACGTTTACGTCTACCCATTGTTGTTACGCTAGAATAACACTATTCTTCCACTTTACCTACGTATAGGTAATGGACGATCACGTTTATTTTAAACGCCGTTCGATAAATTTCAATATTAATGTTAACGAATGTCGGTTCCGAGTTGCAACCTATGTTCAATTACATAACGAACGAACACCACGAACACGAATAATCGCCGATGCCTCGTAAAATGATTACTAAAACTAAAATTACGATAACGTTCTGCTGCAACGCAACGTTCGTCTCCCGTCTGGCGACCGATAAAGAAATGCAAACTAATCGACACGTTCGAGCCAGCGACATTCGACATAATTACATTCTACGCGAACTAATCGATATCTCGTGGTAATAATTTGCGATGATAAAGTAAGTTATATTAGTGCTAAAGTTCAAGTTGTAGGTAAATAAGCGGTTAATCGAAAATGTAATTCGGAATTCGAATACAGGAATTTCAAAACTGAGAAAATAATAACATCAAATACGATCGCATAATTCGGCCATTTTACACATTCCGCTTAGACATAGGTTTTCAACGTGCAAACGATCGATGAGAATTAATAATTTCGCCGAATGCAGCCGTAGAAGTTTCATGAATAGTTTGCTTACGTCTTGTTCCACGTGTTATCACGATTAGTGAATAACGATGGCGATTACTATCCTCGAAATTTCATTTAATTTAAATTTTTTACGTTTTCAATCATTTTTGGCCTCTGTTTGATTTTTTTAATTATTTTAATCAAAATATATTCTAAATGCAATTTCGCTGCTCTTCCTTCCCCTCCCCCCACTTCCAAAACTTTAGAAACCGCGATTTTTTTTTTCATTTTTTCTCACGCAGTACCAGCGTACCACATCAAGTGTATTCTGCTTACACACAAGTAGGAGAAGAAAGAGGAAAACGATTCTATAAACAGTTACCTGTATTGGACGAAATTCTTGAGCGTTGACAGACAAATTACTCTTGAGATTGTACATTTCGGGTGGCGCTTGACAAAGGATACCGGGCATAGCGGCTTGATTGGGAGCCGACGAAACAGACGGAATAAAATTGAAAGTGACTTGTTTCTTCAGAACGTTCATGAATTCGTCGATATGTTTTAATTTTGTTTTGGCTTTTCTCCATTTAATATCCATAGTATAGTTGATGTGGCCGCAATGAGCACACGTCGTGACCATATCTTCGTCCAATACGTTATCTGTATCGTAGATCATGGTTTTGTAGAGTTCTTCGGGTAAATTAATACTAATACGATCGCTAGGAGGGGCGTTGGGCAATACGGTGCATACAGCAGCGGGCTTCATCATTGCCATCGGATCTGGCATCATTGGTGGAAATGTAATACTAGGCATGTGCTGTACGCCCATGTTCGGAATGGTCGGAGCAACGCTGACCGGACCACCTGGTGTGGTATGACGTATGTACGGCCCCATGTCGAAAATCACCTGCGATTCGAAAGCCATATTTATCGTTGCTCTTCCAATCGTCGACGACGTCGTCTTGATGGTAACTGGACACTTTCGGCGGGGGCAATACAGATCGAACTGCGGGAAAAAGAGAGGAAAAATTATCGAAGAGAATCAACGCAAGCACTTCATCATGAGATTATCTCAAACATTTTCTCTTAAAGAGCTTTGAGAAATCAAGAAAGAAAAACTCTTAAAGCTCCTTAAATTTTGTAGATGGGCTAAATTCCAACACTACCTTTTTTGATTCAAATAACAATTTAAAGTAAGAATACGATAATGATCAACTACCGAACTTGGCGAAAAAATATAGTACGTATTACTTACGATAACGACATAGCTCACTAAGGTTCTGAAAAAGTTGAGTGTTGGAAAATTTCACAGTACAGATATATTATTAGTGTTGCCACAATTATTCATGATAAAAAAATAAGGACATATAAAAATTTGATCTAGTTAGATTATTATAGAAGCTATTTCAAAACAGCGAATCTCTGTGAGGGAAGTTGTCTAAGGAGCCCAATAGCACGCTTAAAAATTTTCACTCCCTTAGGTCAATATTTTATAGTTTTATAGAATGAAAAGTTCGAAATTTTTTCAAAAACTTTCAAAAAAAATGTTTTCTTTCTGGTAATTGATTCCCCCATTCTCCCCTCCCCGGGGTTAAATACCTAATTGTATTTTGTCTTCTTGATACAACAGAATTTATATTTTTTCCATTGAATACAATTATTTGGTGATCATGAACGTATGCTCAATTGTTTACTCATACTGTATGTGCATTATACAATCCTTACATTTTTGGAGTCACTAAAAAGAGAAAATTTTTCTTAGTATATTATATCAAACTTTCACTAAACAAAGCTGATATATTGTTATATCGATGAACTGAGGCTTTATTAATTATGTTACAGAACAGTGAAAAAAGTCGTTAAGATTTTAGGTAAATACTGAAATTTAAAAATATTATCAGAACCTCTGAAAAAAAATATACATAATACGCATAATTATAATATTTCTATACAAAAAACATCAACCGCCACAAAATTTTTTTGAACATTATTTTGAGCATATATAGATGCTAAATAGCTTCAAAAAAACATCACATAAATTTCAGCTCGTCAGCAAGATTTTTAGCTTTGTTCAATATTTTCAACAAATTTGAAATATTGAAAAAAAAATGTTGGGCAATTATAAATTTTTGAGATTGAAAGTAATGTCTTGTCGTCTTAAAAATACCAAAAAATTTCAACTATAGGGCGGTCCACGAAACTAGAGCTTCCTGATAAGCAATTTGTTGCCATATTTATTACCAAAGTGAATTGACCTAAAACAGGTTACACCATTTGAGATCACGTGAAAAATTTCAACTTTATTTTTTCAAGTGCATTGTTTACTGATGACGTCAATATGAGCAACTGTGAGTTGATAATATCAACAGCCAATAAGGCATCAGTCTTAATGAGCATTGATAAAATTTAGATCTTCCCTCTTACACCCACGAACGTTTACTGTAATACCTGGATATTTGGCTGCGTGTAAATAAAACGGCTCTGAAATAGAAATATAAGCCACGCCCACCGCAACGTTGCTTTAAACAGTATTAAAATTCAAAATTATAAGCCACCACCACCGCAACGTTTTGCGATCAGCCAAATATCCAGATATTATAGTTAGAAGTCCGTGCTTACACCACTAAAGTGATGAGTCCTCGTGTACATTTAGCTGCTCATATTGACGTCATTCAGAACCAAATATTTTTTATTATCATTGGTTGTTGTTCTCAGACTCTTGTGGTCAGGAGAATCAATAGAGTATTTATAATGACTGGTCTATGTTCTAATTGGTCATACGTCACGCCAGTAACAACCAATCAGCAAGTTGGAATGTGGTAAATTTAACTCGAGTAACTCGTAAAATAAAAACACAAATCAGCTGATGATTCAAATCACAAACGAATTTTAGTCGTTCACTGAAAACTGAACGATATTATTTAGGAAGGTAGAAATGAAACTACCTACATTTTATCACATTCTAGCGTTATGATTGGTCATTACGCACGTAATATATGACCAATTAGAACATAGACCAGTCATTATAAATACTCTATAGGTCAAACCACTTTGATTTATTACTAATAATTATGGAGATAAAAGTATCGTAGCCGTATGTATTTTGGTTGAAAAAATGTAATTATTTAAGAAAGTGCGAAATCGTTCTCTTTTTTAGCCAGCACATGATTATTAAAATGAATGATGAGCGAACCTTTGATGCAAATCACAATTCGATTTCATCAAATAGCTGGTTAATTTGAAGAGATTTGGCAACGTTTTTTTTATAAACGCAAAAATTTTATTTTTTGTATATAAATATAAGGGTCTAGTTTCGTGGACCGCACTATAGTAATATTCATAAAATTACGAAGTCAAAAACTTTTTTATATTTTTCTCAAAAAACATAAATTTCGTCTACTTTAAAAAATGAACGATAAATGGATGATTTATTGATTGCGTGCATAGTGCGGGCTTAATTTGGTCTCTATGAGACTACTTCACAGGGGTTTTCAAACCCCGAGTTCTTTAGTAATAAAGCATCTAAAGAATGCCTTTCGATTTTGGAACAAAAATGTGATACTTTGTGAAATCTTATGAGGTAAAATTAAAACATGCTTTGACAAAAATTGGCGCGTTTTCTGTGAAAAATGAAAAAGCATTTAGAATCCCTAAATTAAAGAAAAAATTGATGACTAAAATTCTTCAGTGTTTGAAGGTTAAAATATGATTTTTGGACAGAAAAAAATTTTACAATGCCCTAAAATAAGTTTTTTTTTGCATTTAAAATTTTTTGAAAACTTTGACCTAATTTTGGGAAAGCCTAAAAATTGAGTGAGAAATCAGGAAAAATTTCAAAAGAAAATTCTAGCTACCTTTGTACATAGCTACTACCATAGCTACTACCTACCTTCCATTTACAAGCAGGAGATTTTTGTACATCGATGTACTAATCGAATATCAGATACTTATTATTTTTTTTTTCTGAACAATTTTTTCAGACTTTCCTCACCTCTCCCATTCTGGGAATGGATCAACGTCGATTTGAAAAATTTTCTTAGTGGAGTGCAAGTAAATATCAAACTAGCTAATTAAGTGATTATGTATTATACAATCCAGGGTTCAATTTCACACATGTTCATAGCAGCAGCCAAAGAGAATGGGAAGAAGAAAATAAGTAGCATAAGAAGGAAAAAAATTGATAAAAAACCTTGACATAGTTGATGGTAATCTAAAACCTTTTCTTCTCGCATGTTAAGCCTGTCGATGTCGCCAGTAAGAAGAAAATATGTTTAAGTATATGGAGGGCACTAAATAGAATTTAATACGCAATGTATAATTATAATCATAATAGGTATCATAGCGCAATTAGAGATGAAGGGCCAGGGAGGCAGCGAAAAATGGTTTCGCACAACTTCAAGGAAGTGATCAAATGCCTTATGAGAGCTTCGCAAATATTTTTAACGATTCAGAAATAGTCCATATTCATATACATACGAATCTTTTGGGATATTCAACAAAAGAGAGAAAAAAATAGTCGAGACGCCTACAATGTATGTACGGAAGATAAACTGATAAGCAAGAAATGAAGGTTGCAGTAACAAATTTTTTAGATTCTCAAATCGCATCGATTAAAACGTCGTTGAACTATCTATGATTACAGATATGGCAGTATCTTTCGCTCCCCCCAACCACGATGTCGGAAATGGGCAATGATGAACTTGAAAGTGATTATAAATTCTTCGAATACGAAAAGCACGACTACATCGGCAAAAAAAAATGAAAATTCTTGTTTCTCTTGTCGTTCTTCTTCGTACGTGTTGAGCGTACGGAGGGCCGCTTTTCGACTTGCGTATCAATCATAGATGACCGACAAAAAAGAGCTCACATATTAATTCGTTCATTTTTAAATTGCTTAATTAAAATGCTATTTTTAGTTCAGTATAAGTTGAATAAGCAACCTTAAATGCAATTAATTCAATATGAGTTTCTCTTTCATCGATGATACCATTACACGTACGCGACGCGAAACTTTTATATCCGCGATTTCGTTCGCGTGTAAGCGTAAAAATGTTGAACAACTTAAAGCAGAAATCATAGATGTACAGAGGGGAAAATTCTTAGGAAAATAAAATGCATAACTTTGGATGGTTACGTTTACAAGAATATCAGGATAAGAAGCGCTTACTTTAGTTTGATGACATCATGAAGAAACGAACATCATGAACTGAAGAACAATACAAAGGAAAAAGCAAATTCAACGATTACTAGTAGGAATAAAACAATTACTAAGCGTTATCGCCGCTAATTGTAATTTTCTTTTTCTAGCGTATTTGTTTTGTACTCAATTCCAGTTAGAAGAAATGTTCATCGTATTGAGAAATGCACAATCCACGAAATCAAATTCTTTACATCCTACTTTTATCATAATTTTAGTGGTGATAATACGAAAAGATAAGTATGAAGATAATACTGTTCCGGCCACTACATCGCTACGTTAAATCTCTTAAGAGAAATCGATTCAAAAAAGTACAATACGCTTTTCATTGATATACATTTCTGTTTTTACGCATAGTATACTGCAAAGTGAATTTATGGCATCTAAAGAAGCTTTTGATGAACTTTGAAAATATATATACAGCATGATCATCAACGTACATTCTCGACAATTTTCTCTGATACTGGTTGATAACGTTGAGCGTAAATCATTCAGCTCTACATAAATGAAATAGTACAAGTCAAACGATGCAGAACTTTCGGAACGTGGTAAAAGAATCCGTATCTAATAAAATCATCGATAGAATGAAATGAATCTGCTTTCAAAATTTTCAGAAATCGGATGGACTAGAAATCTGAAATATTACTTAGTAGTTATTTCAACACAGTATACACTATATAATTCGAAAAAAAGAAAGAGGATAATGTTGATTGTTGGCCATTATATTGTTTCTGAAAGAGATCTATTTCTGATAACGAGTAATGCAGGGGACAGCTGTAAAAAGTGACCGTAAATATTCAATCAATATCTATGGTAAATTATGATTAATTTGGATTGAGGTCATTTCAAAGAATAGATGTTACAAAATGCGATCTAATGCATCGATCTACGATGAGAATTGATGATTGAATAATCACTAATACATTAGGACGAGTACGCTGAATCGCCAAAGGTTTTCCTTGATTCTAGAATAAAAAGCGCTCCATTAAAAAAAAAAATGGATGTTCAGCCACAGCAAAAACAATTCCTTATCATTTCAAAAAAAAACCACCTGTTGGGTGGATGTTTTTACCGATGAAATTAATATATTGAGGAGGAAATGAAATTATTGAAGATAATTATAAAAATAGTTCTTACTTGACCGGTGGCGAATATCTTCTTGCTGTAAGATTCAATATTAAATTGTGAATGTACGGAAAGGAAAGCAAACGACGATTACTTGATTACAACAATCATAACTAAAATTAGATCACTTTTATACTTCAATGGAATAGCAATCTAATAATTCAACTTCTAATACAGGAAAATTAAAAAAAAATCATAATACGTGTACGTGTAACACTGAAGTATTAAAACTTATATACGTGATTGTGAATCAGAAAACTGGAACGTGGAACGTCAACGTTCTTCGTTTTGTTTATCAACTTGTATCGAGTATCGATGAATTTTATCATTTTTTGTTGTCGCGTATACGTGTAGTCACACAGAATAAAATAATGAAATTGGCAACACTGTTTTCTTCTTTCCACCAATGAAAAGTAGAGTAGAATTTTACTAGAAATTTATTTTTTTTTTATCGTGTAGTACTCAACATTTTATCACATTTTTGCAAGGCAAAACTACATACATATGTAAAGACAGGAAATAATAAGCAAAGGATAGAAAAGTAAGGTAACTTATGCTTTAAAAATTTATTTGAAATTAAGTTTTTATATCCTCACGCAGTACATTCCCATATTTTAAAGCATATTTTACTTATTTCTTGTGGAAAAAGATGAAATGATGTTGAGATCATTTTCTACAACAATTTAAACTAATTTAGCAACATTTCGTCATGAACAATTAAATATCGCATGTATAAACTTCGATTAAGAATCGCAAAAAATTTATGAATACGTATGTAGTAACGATGATAAATACACATAAAAGAAACTAGAAATTTAAAAAAAACAAATTTATATTCAAGTTCAGCGAGTTACTCATCACGCTTGCATCTTACATAATCAATTATGAAAATTATTAAATAAATATAGACCACAAAAATTGTTTAAGTAAAAATAGTAAATTATCTTCAAATATGAAAGACCGGAAAAATTAACATTAATATGCAAAAGAATGAATATTAATCACCTCACTGATTTTTAATTTTTTCTACAAGAATAAAGATGTTACAATACATATTGTGCATTTTTAATCTAAAATACGTACGTGTCATATTTACAGGAGTATTTCCATGACTAATGAAAATTTTAACAACGAGAATAATACCAGCATACCAAATTAAAATCTAAAAACCAATATAGATATTATATTATTTCATCAATACTTTTTAATAATTGATTTTAATGCTCCTGTTTCATTTCTTCCACTGTACTGAACAGGGGTTTATTCTTGGTTTCGGGAAGTGGTAAAATCATACAAATAGTAAACATGGAAAACATTCCAAACGTTGTGCTCGGAATATACCATTTAATAGAACCCTGAAAATCAATGTTTTTGTTAATATTATTAAGAACACCAACATATAAATGTAAGCATATGTGAAGAAAACATTTCCATAGATGCTCTAAAGCAATGCACATAATAATGATTGTTTTTGTATTATATACTTACCAATACATCAACAATATATGGACTAACTAAAGTTCCCAGATGGGACATCGTAATGGACGCACCTAGGGCTGTATTTCTAACTGCAGCTGGAAATAATTCTGCCGTGTACAAAGCAAATACTACATATGCGGAACTAACACAAAACCTACTAAAAAGAGCTATCACCAAAACAGTTGTATGAAATTCTGAAAGCAAAATAAAATGCACAACATATATTAAGAGCAAAAAAATCTAAATTGTCGTAGGCATCCATACCGTTTATACCATTAAATAGTTAATACACCCATTTTCATAATATGTTATACGGATGTGTTGATTTCACATAGAAAGATCACATGAGAAGTGAAGCCAACCTTTTTCACCAAATACCAAGTAAGGATTTTTGCGCTGAGTGTTGACTAATAATCAATTAGATACATGGTATAGCACACACTATATACGAATAAAGCCAAAATAGCATGCTTACCTCTAGGTAAAAATGAAATAGATATTAAGCCGGCTCCGGTAAAGGAAAAAAGGTAAAGAGAAGCGGTTTTTCTACCACAAATAGCTTGCAAAGGGATTGGGAAAACATAACTGAATATTTCTAAAATACCATTCAATAGTATGTACCAGTAACGATCAATACTAAAATTATCGCCATTCATGACTAAATAAGAGAAAAACATTTAACGTTAATACATAAAGAGCAAGCAAAACGTAATATAATTTTTTTTAATACATATACACACCTAATCCAAAATAAACGGACGAAAGAGTGAACCAAATATAAAAACTAATTAATATTCTTGTTGCGAGTTGAGTTGTTGAAAACAAGCTTACAAATTCAGTAAAAGGATATAAGAGTTTCTGGTAAAATAACTTCCGTGTGGGCGCCTCTTCATTTCTTTCCATCTATTTTGTAATTAGTTAATTCATTATTTTTCGCAAATTTAAACTGTAAATTTATATTTTTAAAGCATCAATATAATTTTATGGAATATACTATCAAAAGAGGAAAATACCGACTTGATAATAAAGTTTAGGGAGATTAGTCGGAGGAATGATTTGTGTATCAATTTGTTTTACAACATTCCAAGCATCCATATATCTTCCTTTAGAAGTCAACCAATAAGGGGATTCTGGTAATAACCTAAATGAGAAAAAACAGATGAACGGTCTACAGTTGACTGTTATTTATTGTTGATTGGCTTTAAAGTAGGAAGCCTGAAAATGTAAAATATATCCTGACTCACCAATAATAGAATGGAAGAACGATAGTAGGAACAGACATAATAATCTGTAAGGTTTTCCAATAACGAACTTCATGAGCCAAAAATGACAGAATTATCATCCCAACAGCATACGAAGTGTTCACCAAACAGCACATCCATGTCTTCGAAGAACCGACCATTATTTCAGATACTGAAATGAAAATACCTATGATTATGTGGTTACGGATTGCATCTAAAAATACCATGGTACACTATAATTTATTCTCAAATTTTTGGCTCTAATCGGAGTTCATACACAATGTATAAGCAGTGCTGTAACATCCAATTCCACCGAAACCAAGAAGGAAACGAATAAATAGGAAGACACTAAATGAATCTGAAAACAGTACAAGAAGTCCGGAAACAAGGTAACACAAAGCTGCTAATGTGAAGCTATTTCTTCTGCCTGTTCTGAAATTATTACAGAGATGCCTGATGGTAAAGCAAATAATATAAGTAATTCGAGATCATTTTACTAAAATCTATACTTACCGGTCGGCAAAAATTCCAAAAAAAGAAGCACCTATCAATTTTCCTAACGCAAAGGCAGCTTGTACATTTGAGCGGTAATAATATCGGTCACATACCAAATTCCACTAAAACATTAATTGATGGATGATGAATTTAAAATATGTGTGATGTGTCTCACCATGACAAAATGTTAGGCAGAATAGTTTTACCTCGCTGATAACAGAGTCGTAATTCTCATATTTAAAATCGTAGCACGTCAATACTTTAGGTTCTTGATTCACTGAAACTAAACGTAAATATTCTTTCGCTTCTTCAAAGGACTTTTTAGCCAATTCAGCATAATTGAGGTCGTAATATTGACATCCTTGATTTTGCAAAGATTGTGTCCTATAGAATACAAAAGTAGGTAAAATTACAGTTATGAATTTGATTTATAAGCTGATATATTATAGCTTACGTGGGTAGTGATATATTTCGAATCTGTTGAGTCGTCCAACCAGCACTTTCTAATGCAGGAATGTTGCAGTAAGGAGGATTATTATCAACGAAGAATACGTAAGATGTAATATGCATGCCGTTTAAAATTCCAGGAGAAGCGGTGATGATAAACATTAGCCATAGCCATTTTTTTTTCGTCTTGCAAATTTTATCCAAAGCTGAGTCCAATTCAGTTTTCCATTTTTTCCTAGGATCCGTTTCATTGGGACCTAAAAGCATACACAGCTAATAAGTAAGAAAGAATAAATTTGTATTCAATACTTTCGTGACATCGTATCTATTCGATTTCATTTGAGGAAAATACAAACCAACACTAAACAGCAAAATGAGTAAGAAATTTGTAGTATGACATACGCAAAATCATGGATAGGTATTCAGAACAAAAAATGTCGTTGAACAATTTTTTGTTTTTTTATAAAAAACCTTTCATTATTCTAACATTTTTGTTTCTCATACAGTGATAGTGAAAATTAATAACTTAAATAAATTAGCGAATATATTAAAGTATTAGTAATAAATCCATACGATTCATGTACCTGTTAATTTGAAGATTACTTCGTCCTTTTCCATGTCAGATGAGGATTACACTCATTAATCGATATTAACGCGTAACTAAAACTACGAAAACAAAATCAAAAATGTAAACAAAAATCGATTTATATTTCGGAAGAATTTTCAATATTGCAGAATAAAAAGTGTTTTCGAAAATTTATTGTCCTACTTGATTATAATGTTGAAAGTTGTTACCTATTGAGTAGCGTCCAAAGGAGGGTAATAAGTGTATCAAGTTGCGGACCACTAAATTGTAGAATTGCGTACTCTCTTAGCATTGAATATCGTCCCACAATGAAAACAATAATTTTTGTCAATTTCTAGAAGGAAGTGACTACTTTATGGATTACATTCGCGACAATTATATGATGGGAGCCCCCGCTCGTCCAACATTTTTTGTAGGTATATGTGGAGTATTATACTATACCTTCCTGAGCTAATTCATATACCTTACCTACTTATAAAAAACAAAAATGTCATAATTATTTTTCACTTTTCTAAAAAAAAAAGTAATTTATCAATTTTTCTTCGGCAGTTACAGAAAACATCTTGCAAAAGTAAAAAATATTAAAAATCCACAAAATCTTTTCACAAACGTTTCAGCAGCCAACACCTACCATCTTCACTGTGTCGTAACGTAATGAAACGTCAGCGTGAATTTTTGTGCCTACAGATACTTTAATTTCGTTTTATCTAATTAATTAATGTGTAATTTTACGACCTGAATAAAATAAATAAAATAAGTCTATCACCTTCTAATTTACTTATTCTGTGTTTATTTTTCAAAAAAAAAAATGTATGACAAGGGGTGAGAGAGCGTAGTAATAGTTCGAATAAACATGAAAATTGAAAAGACTACCCAGAAATTTTTTGAGACACAAAGTACTTGAAAACTTAAAGTAATATTTGAAAAATTCTTTTTAATGCAGCTCTAAGATTCCTAAGCATCCTCAAAAAAGGCGTGAGGAGGACTTTTTTTGGATCGGTGAAAATATGCTTCAACGACTGAAAATCGATAAGTCCACTATTCTAACGACATTTCTTCCATCTACATTACATAATGATATTTCCATTGAAAAATTCTCAATTCGTACTTCTTTCTTTCTTTCTTTTTTTTTTTTTTTTTGAAAAAAAAAACATCCAAGAACCTTTGTAAGGATATTTTTATTATTATTATTATTTTTTTATTTTTTTTATTATGCTATATACTGCAACATCGGTCAGAGATTAGAGGATTTCGCTAACTTTAAAGAATTCTTTTCAAACGCTGCATTTCCAACCACTCAGTGTAGGTATTGAATTTATTTTTTGATATTTTCACTTTTGAACCGTATTAAATTTTATCATCTCATTTCAGATGTTAAAGTAATGCGATGAGTTATCCAAATATTCTACTCTCGCGCTATTAAACTTTCTCCTATTAAAATTCATGATTACAACCCCGGGACATTTTATGTATTCAAAATGTTTTTTTAATTTTTTATTATCATCATTATAACTAATGAAAAGTGAAAATGATTTTTAAATAAATTAATTTTTTATTTTCAAAACACGAAGGAATTTCACTGTTTTTGAAATGAATCTACAGTAATCATGAAATTTACGAGTATAAAAATATATGTACATATTAAAAAAGAATTTCCAATTCACAAATCATAGTTCAAGTCTCATTAAATTAACACGGAATTATCAGATTATTTAGTTGGGCACAAAGTGTTATTATCTTTTTACTTTATTTATTCTTTTAATTTTCAAAGATGCCCGACACATAAAATATTAGAATTAGTATTCTTAATTAAAGGAAATTTTTGTTAATTAACAGTAGATATAACATGTATGTTCTAACGCACTTGATGATTTCTCAATTTTTAACTCACATTTCATCGCTTTTATAAATCCTCCATTGTAAAAATCTATTTGTTTTCAGAAGAAAAATAGGTCATTTTCTCATAAATTTTCTATATTTTCTTCAAAATTTCCCACACTTGGTGATTTCTAAATTTTCTCTCAACTTTTCGTGACTCGAAAGAGTCCTTCAGAACATGCGTAAATGTTGACAACTTTTCAAACTAAGTATCTAGCCTTTTAGTCGACGGCTATAGATTCAAATTTTTAACTCAAATCACACTACTTGCTATTAAAATTTGTTTGCGAGCAAACAAATTTTATGTACTCTTTCTGGCGCAGTTGTATCAATTTATATGAAAATTCAGAGTGCTTGAAAATGTTCATACTTTTGTATCAAGTTGTATCAGTTTCATATACTTTTTTTAGTGCAACTGTATCATTTTACATGGAAATTCAGAGAGCTTCTCATACTCTTTTTGCCGCAGTTTTATCAATTTTTTTATGGAAATTCATAGGTCAAAAATTTTAACTTTTGTACCCAAGTTATATCCAAGTTGTATCAATTTCACATACTTTTACTGGAAATTAAAAGGTGAAAAATTCTCCAACTTTTGTATCCAAATTGTATTAATTTCATATACTTTTAATGGAAATTCAGAGGTTAAAAATTTTAATGTATATGGTTGGACGATGCTTACAGTCTACTAAGCTGCAGAATAATATCAATGGTACAATATTATTAAAGGAAATAATTATTTTTTTACAACTTAATAAATTTTTATTCTGTATAAATGGAAGTCTATAAAAATACTTTGATTAAGAAAGAAGAATTTGATTTGAAAAATGTTATACCATATTTCAAAAATCATTTGTTTATGCAAGATCAAAATATGAAACTTTGATGGATCCACTTTCCGATAAAATACAACATTTACCTGAATCCAAAAAAAATAAAATATACTATATTTATGACAAACAGTATTGCACACCTGAGTGTTTTATCGAGAATTGTAGAAACAGAAATTGAAAATATGGATATACCAGAAAATGATTCAAGATCTGATGTAGAAATAAATTATGTACCTACCTAATTAAAGAATTATTCATTATTTTGTAATTTTTGTACACTCTCAGTTTTTTCTTTTGAAATTATATTTTTGTATTGCTTCTTTCTCTTTTATATTTTGCTCTATTCTCACATTATAATATTAAATACTAGGCTCATAAAAATGTATAAAAAGAGGTAGTCCTATAGATTAATCAGGGCTATTAAAAAAGAAAAGGAAAAAAAATAAGCTATGATAGGTATTTCCAGAAATATTGAAAAATAAATAAAATATTATAAAAGTAACTTTCAAGACAAACTTATCCTTATAATTTAAAAAAATAATCGGTATTTAATTAAATTTTTTAAATTTATACGTTAGATTTAGTTTCTGAATCATTAACATTATGATAAGATGTGTTTGCTGATAATATAAGCTATTATGTGATTCATTTATTAACTCTAAATCGGATTCATTTCCTGATTCATATCCCAGATCAGGTTCAGGTTGAGGATCATAAAATTGTATATTGTCAAAAAATCGCCTACCAAATAAAATTTCCATATTTTTAATCGCTCTTATGAATGCTCTGTACTCTTCAGGATTTTCTTCAAAATTAATTTCATAGTCATTTTCCATGTTTATAAACATTTGTAGAATAGATACACTTATTATATTTTTATATTTATTTTTCAATTAACTCCTTTTTTATTGAGATTTTTCAAATATTGAATGAAATTATTCCTTTCTACATTCACCTTATAATGACCCCAAGGTAATGTATCAGTTTGGTTTTTAAACAGACATCTCTTATCATCAAATAATGAACTCAATCCTTTTTTATTTTGCTCAGTGGTATAAATTCTATGTTTTGTACTCCTTATCATTTTTTGTTTAACTGTCTATTTATTTTTCAATATTTCTGGAAATACCTATCATAGCTTATTTTTTTTCCTTTTCTTTTTTAATAGCCCTGATTAATCTATAGGACTACCTCTTTTTATACATTTTTATGAGCCTAGTATTTAATATTATAATGTGAGAATAGAGCAAAATATAAAAGAGAAAGAAGCAATACAAAAATATAATTTCAAAAGAAAAAACTGAGAGTGTACAAAAATTACAAAATAATGAATAATTCTTTAATTAGGTAGGTACATAATTTATTTCTACATCAGATCTTGAATCATTTTCTGGTATATCCATATTTTCAATTTCTGTTTCTACAATTCTCGATAAAACACTCAGGTGTGCAATACTGTTTGTCATAAATATAGTATATTTTATTTTTTTTGGATTCAGGTAAATGTTGTATTTTATCGGAAAGTGGATCCATCAAAGTTTCATATTTTGATCTTGCATAAACAAATGATTTTTGAAATATGGTATAACATTTTTCAAATCAAATTCTTCTTTCTTAATCAAAGTATTTTTATAGACTTCCATTTATACAGAATAAAAATTTATTAAGTTGTAAAAAAATAATTATTTCCTTTAATAATATTGTACCATTGATATTATTCTGCAGCTTAGTAGACTGTAAGCATCGTCCAACCATATACATTAAAATTTTTAACCTCTGAATTTCCATTAAAAGTATATGAAATTAATACAATTTGGATACAAAAGTTGGAGAATTTTTCACCTTTTAATTTCCAGTAAAAGTATGTGAAATTGATACAACTTGGATATAACTTGGGTACAAAAGTTAAAATTTTTGACCTATGAATTTCCATAAAAAAATTGATACAACTGCGCCAGAAAGAGTACATAAAATTTGTTTGCTCGCAAACAAATTTTAATAGCAAGTAGTGTGATTTGAGTTAAAAATTTGAATCTATAGCCGTCGACTAAAAGGCTAGATACTTAGTTTGAAAAGTTGTCAACATTTACCCATGTTCTGGAGGACTCTTTCGAGTCACGAAAAGTTGAGAGAAAATTTAGAAATCATCAAGTATGGGAAATTTTGAAGAAAATATAGAAAATTTATGAAAATTGGATACAAAAAATAAAAAATTTTGTAACTTGACTTGATGAAAAATTATGAGAAAATGACCTATTTTTCTTCTGAAAACAAATAGATTTTTACAATGGAATTTTTAGGATTTATAAAAGCCATGAAATGTGAGTTAAAAATTGAGAAATCATCAAGTGCGCTAGAACGTACATGTTACCTATATCCACCATTAACTAAGTCATGTACGAGGTACTCGAAGTGATAACTTACGTATAAAATGTTTCAAATTCACAGGAAGTTTTAATTCAACTGAACATCCGTGTACATATGCATTCAAGATTTCCGTATATCAGTTATTTAAAAATGAATTTACTTTCAACAGCTTAGTGAGTGAAGCGACATTCCGTACTGACAATTTAAAAGTAATCGCATGTTTAGTTGAAAAAGTATGCATATAATAATAATAATTTAAACTGACAGTGATGGATGATTTACCTGTATTTACCTTTTTTTTCAATCATCAATAAAAGAATATGAGTGCATTCAAGAAATGAAAAAATAAAATATAAACAAGACACGCACCAATAGACCAATACAATAGAAGAAAACAAATGATGAAAAATGGAATTAAAGGTAGTGATAAAATTCGGAGAGCGTAAATTAGTAATTATCAATAATTTTGATAACAGCGATTATGCATAAAATTCAAGGAGAATTGTGGAATTATTCAAGTAAGACATAAAGGCGAGCACATAGTATGTTTCACTAAATGGTAATTGCCTTTCATTTGTAGTAAACTGGTGTGTAAAAATTACAGCTTGGCAATAACCACGTAATAATACGTATCGCTGAATGAAAGTTGAGGGATTAAAATAAAATGATGAATGGATGAAGCGGGGTGAATTCAAAATTAAGTTGAAAACCATGAAAAATAAAATTTTGTAACCAATAACACAATCCTCATTTATAAAAACGCAGATATTATTGGTATTATGGGTAAATACAATCGCATGTAGGCGATTACTTTTATAGTACCGAGTACGTGGTGTATCATCTGCATTTTTGTCAATAGTATGCTGGATGCTAAATTGCTAACCCAACATTATGCGTATCATTGCTGAATCAACTTACCATATTTATAAAGTTACACAAATTCATAAAGCAAATAAACAGGTACCTACATAAACTCTAAATGAGTAGATAAAATTCAAATGAATTTTCATTTTTTATAATTTTGAAAGGTGTTCAATATTTTTGATGATTAGATCACGCCAACATGTTGCTATGCTCATTATGAAAAAATAAAAAAATACCGAAAATCTCCTTCAATTGATTAGGTACCATTGATTATACCCATTATACGAAATTTACGCAACTTAGTGAAAATAAAATATCAATTCTTATCATTTAAATAGCAGTTTTAATTTAAATCATCATAACAAAAAAATCCATACTTAACAAAAAAAACTTTTAATTGACTATTCATCTTCACCATGGTGAGTATAACGAGTATAAAATGATAATTTATAAAACAAGTACCAACATACATATTTTATCGATAGTATTAATCAGTTTCAATACGCTTGATTCATTTCCTCGACCGTACTGAATAAAGGTTTATTCTTGGTTTCGGGAAGCGGCAATATAGCAAAAATACTGAATACAGCGAAGATTCCGAATACCGTACTGGGAATATACCATTTGATAGGTCCCTAAAAATGAATTAATTGTCAATTTAAAAGCATAAGCACCAATGCTGCTTCAAAAGATATGATAGATGTTAATATTTACCAATATATCAACAATATATGGGCTAACCAAAGTTCCTACATGAGACATTGTAATGGAAGCACCTATGGCTGTATTTCTAACAGATGTGGGAAACAATTCGGACGTATATAAAGCAAATATCACATATGCGGAAGTTACACAAAATCTACTGAAAAGAGCTATTACCAAAATAATTGTATGGAACGCTGAAAGCGAAGGGAAATACGACATTAAGCATAACAAAATCTAAATTACGATAGCCAGACATAATGTGTAATATAAATGAGTAAAGCAAAAAAATAATATGCTTACTTCTAGGTAAAAATAAAATGGATGTTAAACCGGCTCCGGTAAGGGAGAAAAGATAAAGAGAAGCGGTTTTCCTACCACAAATGGATAATAAAGGCACTGGGAGAGCGTAACTGAATATTTCTAAAATGCCATTTAATAGTATATACGAGTATCGATCAATGCTAAAATTTTCGCCATTCATAACTAAATAAGTGCAAAATATCATAGAACGATACACGAACTACATAGAAAAATCATTTTTTTTAATGCTTACCTAATCCGAAATAAACGGTTGAAACAGTGAACCAAATATAAAAACAGATTAATGTTTTCGTGGAAAGTCGAGTTGTTGAAAATAGGCTTAAGAATTCTGCAAGAGGATGTAATAGTTTTTGGTAGAGTAATTTTTGAGTAGAGTCCGATTCATTTATTGGCATCTAAATTTTTTTATTTAATATGTATTAGAAAACGCATCGTATTCTTAAGAGAGAAGATTTTTAAAAAACAACCTGGAAGTACAGTTCAGGAAGATTGGCCGGGGGAATGATTTGAGGATCAATTTTTTTTACAACATTCCAAGCTTCTACATATCTTCCTCTGGAAGTCAACCAGTGAGGAGATTCTGGTAATACCCTGGATGAGGGAAAATACAACAGATAAGCACTATAATTCTTATGGACTGCAAGTGGTTTGAAAGATTTTTGTAAAATTATCAGTAACTCACCAGTAATAAAATGGAATAATAATAGTAGGTATGGACATTATAATTTGTAAGGATTTCCAATAAGGAACATGATACGCCAAAAATGACAGAATTATCATACCAACAGCATATGAGGCATTGAACAAACAACATACCCACGTTTTCGAAGAACCGACCATTATTTCAGATACTAAAACAAAAATGTGCGGTAGCATAGTTGCATGTATGCATTACGCCCAAAAATATCGCAGTAAAATGTAAAGACGTATCGAGGGACGAACGAAATAACGTAAATTACTAACTCAATTTACACCGTGTTTTTCAACTTGCAAGAATTACAATTTGTCCATTAAGATACTGATTTAAAGGTGTAACAATTATATCAAAGTAGATCAAATTTATTATTTTATTTTTTTTTTCTCGAAAAATGCAAGAAAAGTACTTTTAATAGTTGCTAAATGACCTCAAAATAACGTCATAAAAATTTTACCTCAGCAACTTGACTTTCAGGCATACGCTCTTCAAAATGAGGTCAAATTTTCAAAAATTTGAAAATTGAAAGTATAATATTATAATTACACATAATGGTTTTTGGAAATATAAAAATTTTTTAGTTTCAAAAGCATTTTTATGTGGTCTAAAGCTTGAAAAAAAAAGTAGCCGCAACTTCTTAAATGAAAGAAGTCTATTAGTACATTACATTATAAGGTTTGTAGATATTTTATACTGCACTAAAGGTAAATATCAAATGCGCGTGCAATGATAACTATATCTACGTAAACAAACTTACTTACCGTCCTTTAGAGATGGTAAGAGTTCCTTCACCCTCCTTAAAGACGGTAAAAGATGCGGGCTAGTAATTGATGACTTACGTTCGTTATAACATGCTATGTGAGTTGACATTTTCGTTGTAGTGCAATATGAAGCTTTTTTCAGCTTTTTTGAAAAAGCATTAATTGCGGTTATTTTCAAAAATAAATAACAAGTGGGTAATTTATTAGTGGTGTGCACACTACAGACTTAATTTACACTCCTTTGGGCTCCAGAGGTAAAATATATTCGATTTAGTTTCATTTTTACTTCACAGGGCTTCACAAAGTTTAAGTTTTTATAAGATGAAACACATAAACGATGCCATTTTGATCTAAGAGTGTGATACTTGCAGAAATCTTATGAAGTTATGAGCTAAAAATCAAGCATATTTTTCTTCTTGAATTGAAGAACCTAAATCGAAGTATATCCATATCATTCACTTTTAAAAATAATCAAAATTATCACTTCCTCTTCTTCTACTTCTTCAAGAAAACAAAAAAAGAATAGAAAAATGGAAAAACGGGCTAAATCTTCTAAATTTAAAGAAAAATTGACGACTAAAATATGGACAAAAATTATTTTGTTCAAAATTAGAAAAATATTTTGACTTGAATTTTGGGGGGACATCTAAAAATACAGTTGGAGAGCTGAAATCTGTATTACTTACACCCTTCGTTACGTCCCTGGTACAATATAAATGATTCTTAAATTTTAGCTTTAATCGGAATTCTTACATAATGTATAAGCAGTACTGTAACATCCAACTCCGCTGAAGCCAAGAAGAAAACGAATAAAAAGGAAAACAGTAAATGAATCCGAAAGTGGAGCAAGAAGTCCGGAAATAAGGTAACATAAAGCTGCCGAAGTGAAGCTATTCTTTCTGCCTGTTCTGAAAGTATTACAAGCATACTCATTATTTTAAAAGCGAACAGAACTTGAAAAGCTTTTCAGCAAAGTATTAAGTAATCGTATTAAACCTACATACTTGTCGGCAATAATTCCAAAAAAAGAAGCACCTATTAACTTTCCTGACGCATATGCAGCTTGTACACTGGATCGATAATAATATCGATCACATACCAAATTCCACTAAAATATTAATTGATTGATAATGAATTTGAAAATAGCGATCACGTATCTCATTGTTACAAATATGTAAGTAGGGCAACATTACTTCGCTGATAACAGAATCATAATTCTCATATTTAAAATCGTAGCACGTCAATACTTTAGGTTCTTGATTCACTGAAACTAAACGTAAATATTCTTTCGCTTCTTCAAAGGACTTTTTAGCCAATTCAGCATAATTGAGGTCGTAATATTGACATCCTTGATTTTGCAAAGATTGTGTCCTATAGAATACAAAAGTAGATAGGATTACAGTCACGAACTTGTTATATATCTTGAGCGGATTAGGCGGATGTATTTTTTACGTGGGCAGCGATATATTTCGAATCTGTTGAATCGTCCAACCAGCACTTTCTAATGCAGGAATGTTGCAGTAAGGAGGATTATTATCAACGAAGAATACGTAAGATGTAATATGCATGCCGTTTAAAATTCCTGGAGAAGCGGTGATGATGAACATTAGCCATAACCATTTTTTTTTCGTCTTGCAAATTTTATCCAAAGCGGAGTCCAGTTCAGTTTTCCATTTTTGCCTGGGATCTGATTCATGGCAACCTTAAAGAATAAAGCTGATTAGAAAAATTTCATTCTGTAATACAAATAGAAATTTATTTCATTTTTTTAAATCTTATCAAAAGATAAGCAAAAGTTATATTGCAGGCAATTCGACATCCACACCAACTTGACAACTATTGTATACGTATGAACCCGCATGTACAGTTTAAGGCCAGCCAATTAAACCACTCACCAACATTTAAGGACGACATTTTTCAGAACTTGGTGACATTCGATAAACCTGCATGTTAAATCACATGCGCAACCATTTTGAACGAAATTTAAAAGTGCTGAAATGGTGTCGAACCACCCATGCCCTTAAGGTACATGCACCTGAAAGGCATTTGGAAATTAGCATAAAATTAAAATGTTTATCATTTAAAATTCTTCAAAAACGTCGATACCTGGTAGAATTTTTATTGATTAAATTATTTAAGATTATTCAAATGACTATGTTTTAACAATTTGCCATGATTTTTTTGCGTATAAATTTATAATCAAGTTTTGTAAGCTAGGAATGCTATTTGTTTTTTGAACATGTTTATCGGAGATGAATATTTTCATTGGTACGATAGTGAACTCAACACTCTCATATTATAACATTCTCCGTTCTCTGTTGTTTTCGAACGGAACTAACTCAGTTAGATTACGAAGGTCGAAAGAACAATCTCATTAAGTAGAGAATGAGGGAATTTATGTTTAAGACTTTCATCTCGTGTCTACTAGATAAAATTTGAAAAATATAGACGCCAAATCGCGAAATGGGTATATACAAACTTGTATGCACCATCATGTATTTAAAAAAAAGCGTCGTCAAACATTTTTCATAAAATATGTTTTCTTTATCTCTTGATTGAAAAAATAGACAATTTGCACATATAAATGAATAAAAATGATAATTAAATAATGAAATATCTAAACATTATTTGTACCTGTTAATTTAAACGTTACTTCTTCATTTTCCATATCGATCAGATGAGGATCACTACAGATAATTAATCGATATGTCGTATTACGCGTAACTAAAATTTCCGAGAACAATAGAAAAAATAAAACAAAAATCGATTTATATTCTGAACGACCTTTTCAGAGCGATGATTAAAAACGAGTTTTCAAAAATTTATTCGTTCCGCGTGAATAATGTTCAACACACATTGTATGCATTAATAGGTGTTCTAAGGCAATTAAAAAAAAAAAACGCGCGTAGAAGTGCGGTATAGATAATGTTACGCTTATTCAGTATGAAAGGTAGGAAGTGTTGGTAGTCATTCAGATATTTCTTCTGAACGGATGCAATTTTTAACATTTTATGTTAATGTTGATAAAACATGTCAAAAATGTAAGTACTGACAGACATAAAAAATGTTTATAAACATGAAATTAAATTTAACATTGTAAAAGCAATTTTTAATCGTCAGATAATCAATATTGGTCGACTATTAATATTGAATATTTATTTAAAATTAGGAACGATTAATTGTCGTATGCGTACAATGTACAGCGTTGAGTACTATACAATTATACGTATACTATATGGTACATGTTATAAGAAATGAATAAGTGAAATGTAAAATGTGGTATTGCGGTATATGACAATATTGCATGGTAACTTGAACGACCGCTTACGTAGATAGAAATATTAGACTATATGTGCGACACTAAAAGAGATTTAACAATTTGAATAGGTACTCACTTTTGAACCTAATAGTAGCACACTATCTACACAGATACATTTTCTTCTACACATTCTTCTTTTCCCTACCTTTTCTTTGTAAATTTGCCAATTTTTTTTTTAGTAGCACAAATAAACATTGAAGCATAACAAGGATACCCAATGCGTACTTTAAACTGCTTCCCAAATGCATGGAAGTTTCATTTGATCGATAATGTGTTAGAAATAGACGTATTCATTCGCTCAAAATAATTGGATGAGTTATACCGCGCGTCCAAGTGATTCGGGTACAATCAGCGAAAAAAACTCTTACCCAATTATTTAAAATTGGTTTTTTCAAATGCAAAGAAATTGTAATGTAGTTGAAATGAGTTTATCAGCCTTAGAATTCATTTAAGTAATTTTAAAAATAATTTTTGATTTAGAAATATTGTTGTTAAACTCTTATTATGCTATCAAAAAACTGAGATTTTTGCGCTGATTGTACCCGAATCACTTTAACGCAAGGTATAAAAATCTCAAGAAAGAGTCTCGTAAGATACCTATTTAATAAAACCTAAAATTTCATCTTAGAAAACTGTATTTAATGTTTACATTGTATTATCATTTGTTTTACATTTTTTTTTTAACTAGCGTCATAATAAATATTAAAACCAGCAATCATAAATTGAGAAATTTCTTTAATTACCAAAATGTTTCAATTATTCGAAATGATAATCAACGTACTCCACTATGTAATGTTTTAAATTTACAGGAAGCCTTCAATTTAAACAAGTATCTGTATGTTAATAAAATCTTTTACGTAATTTTACGAAAAAGAGTCTACATTATTAATGATTAAGTACATGATACGGTAGGTAGGTACATGCCTATATTTTTCACACCGATTAAAAATTATCTTCAAAACAAAGGTGGGTATCCGCTTACAATAAATTTATATCAATATTAATGTTGTATGCATATCTATAATTTATATAATATGTTCAAAATATCCTATTTCTAATACCGTATGTAGATTTTAAATCGATTTTGGACTGTTCGAATGTTTGTAGAATGTTTACATGATATCTACACAACTTTAATTAAATATTGTGCTCATTAAATCACGTTTGATATACAATTGACATATATACGACGTACGTACATCTACATGACTCATAATAAATGATATAAAATGTTAGGGAGCTAGATGCATTATTGCCTCTTAAGGAAAACATAATAAAAGTTCGAGAAAAATAATGTACCTACTAACAAATTGGAAGGGAGAAGACAAAGAAAACGTACGAGGAATTAGTATCAGCTAAAATAAACGAAAATTAAGCGGCGATTTCCAAGAGTATTATTATTATTTCTGAAGGGCTGGATATGAAATTAAGAGATGAATTAGAGCGAAAGACTGCCATAAGAACACGAATTATATTTCACAGCCCTTAATACAAATGCTTGAAAATAAGCTCAAAAGCGTTAAGCAAACAATCAAAGAGAAAACGAAGTGAAATTTACGTCCAATTCACTAAGTATAACCACAATGCACAAAATCGCTAACATTTTAATTAGGTATAATATTGTTAAACCAACTTACCATATTTATTGTGTTATTCATTAAGAAATAATAGACCTATATAAAGGGAGAACATAATAATTAATAATATACTGAAGCAATGCGAGTATCCACGAATCATATATGTATTAAACTTCACAAGTATAACTTTTCATGAAGAATAGCGAAATGAAAGCTTGTAATATAGACAACAATTTTGTGAAAATGAATTAAACTCTAATAAATTTCTACCATTTGAAATTTTGAAAAGTGTTTCTATTTCTGGTGATTAAATCACCTCACGATATTGATATTATTCATTTGAGGAAACATGCTGAAATTAATTACCGTTATACATGAAAATGTTGATTATCTCACTTAATCAATTATACATATTATACAAAGTTAAAGCAAATTGTTGAAACTAAAATAATGATTATTATTTTTCACGTTTCAGATTGTATTTTGAATATCGGAGTTATCTAATCACTGATTATAATAGTTAAAAAAAAATATTGCGAGGATGCCAAATTTATTTTTAGGTGATTTGAAATTAGCGCTGATTCCATGTTTCTTTTCTTTTTACCGTAATTACGAGTAATTGACGAACAATTATTACGTATTTTGTATTTATGCAATTTTCAAGGTACAAAGTCAATAAAGAAAACGTGATGGCTGTAAGTGAGCAATCTATGCTTTTACTAATTCAATGAGAAAGAGTGACGAATCTATGTTGTCTTATGCTTCTTCAGCTCTTTCTGTTTTATAAATTCTTATTTACCTAATTTACCTCGCGCTGGAAGTGTATATTTTCGGTGATGAATATAAAATGTGCGACATAAATTTTTTCAGATGAAAAGAAATCGCTTAATCAGCACCCTTGGTTCATGAAAAAAGTGCGATTATTCGTAACTTGTTATGAAGAAATAACTCTGCATAGATAATACGTTTTTAAGTTTACGCCGAACATTGTATTGGACGCGTTTCAGTTACCCGTGGATAGCACAGGTGAGTGTAACTACGTTGTGAACGAAAACGTTTGTTTGAAACTCATTTAGCTTACCAGATCGCCATTTTCTCAAGAAATAAAGATTTGATTTCAAACTATTGATGTTTTAAGTGTTCTCCTTATCAGTTTATAATCATTTATTTCAGTTTAAGGTTACAGAATCGTGTGTTTGATAGTTGTTTCTTTCTTGATATTTCATTCGGTAGGCCCGCTGTAGCCTTTAGCCTATATGAAGACTACCATTTTATGCGTATGTACTTCAGTCAGTTATGTTGGTTGGCGTTGAAATTAGAATTTATTCTAGCAATTCTGTGTTTGTCCATTGTAGTCGTATTCGTTTGATTATTTGATTATTATTTTGTCGTCAGATGATTTGAATTTACATAGATATATAATTTTATATTTGTTCGATACGGTGCCGGCATCTTCTTTTCCTATACGAGCGAATTATTCGTTAGTAGAATTTCATTTATGAGACATATTATAAAGAAGTATACCGCGACAGCGACCGGCACTGGTTATCTTTATGAAGGTCGTTTCGCGTATATTAGTTCAACTGATAGTTGATATATCCTCGTGTTGGCCATATTATTTTATTATTTTTTTTTTTTTTTAGACGATTGCTTTCAAACCCTGATGTTGTAGAAACTTCATTTGTTCCCACGCCCATCGACAAAATATGGAAGAACGTAATGAAGAAGAAGAAAAACGCATCACTTCATCGAAACCTGAATCAGTCAATGGAGACGTTGTTGAGAAAACTAACGACTCAAACCGTAACAGCGATGATGGCATGGAAGTTGACAATTTCGAAGACGAGAAAAGTATAGAAAAGGAAAACGATTCGGAATTAGTCGATTCCGACGTCAATGTTGAAGGGACAGAATTAACCAATTCGGACGTTGATATGAGCGATGAACCAGATTCAAAGAATGATGTTTCCAGTGACGCTGAAAGCAACCCATATTCTTTGAATGAAACCGAAGTACCGTCTCCTGCGAAAGAATCGGATCACTCGAATTCCGACGAAGAAGAGACATTTGCTCTCGAAATTAAAGACGGCAAAGAGGATTCAGGTGATGAAGAATTCGACAATATGAATCAAGCAGTTAAGGATGAAAAGAAAACAGCCTGCAAATCACATGATATTGACTCTTCTTCAGATCCGAATGAAATTACGCCTAGAAAGGAAAGAGACGCTAGCAAAGGAAATCCTCTGATCGAACCTATTAAAAATTCAGCGAAAGGAACCAATCTTGACGAATGTTCTCAGTCGCCTAAACAAGTCGATGTAGATACAGAATTTTCCAAAATTGATTCAGACAGCACGAAACTCAAGAAAGCAAATGTCGAGGGGAAAACTACCAACGAAGAGATGGATATAAAGGAAATTGAAAATATTTCATCGCCAAAAAAGTTGGAAGATGAAGTAACAGAGCCCGCAAATGATGAAATCATTGAATCGGTGGAAAGTGCGGCGATTGCTCAAAAAGAAGGAGAAATTTCAATGGCTGAAAGCAAATGCGAAGAAAATCCCACTTCTGGATTTGACTCGGATTTCATCGGATTTGATGCGACGCTCATCAACAATTCATTGCAAATATATCAAAGTAGGGCCATTTCATTTCTAATATCAATGGTTGAGATAGGATTATAGAAAAAAATTTTTTCAGGGCTACAAGGAAAACACGAAGAATTAATCAAGTCTTTTAGAAACGCTACATTTGCAAGTTTGGAAGAACCTAGCAAAAGCGTAGACTTGAATTCTACAGAGCCACTTCCTGAAACAACAAGCGTAACTCCTGAACAAGTTTCGCCGGTCAAGGTGTCTAGCCCAGCCGATGATATACCGGCAGAAAATCGTAATATTGACGAACAAATGGCCAATAGCAAGCGAATAAAAAAGAAAAGAAAATTCTTCGACGAATTCGAAGATAGTGAAGGCGAGCCAACTAAAAGTAATTTTTTAATCGTAAATATCGTTAATTGTGCAAGTGTTCGAGGTAAGAATACTAACAAAAAGTTACATTTCAGAGCTGCATTTGATGAAAGATCGTGAGAATACGAGTATAGAGAATAATTTAAGTGAAAATAAAGAAAATGTTATGTCCAGCGAAAAACGTAAGGAAATGGTAATTTTTTTTAGCAATCTATGTTTAGATGTACGTTTCTTTGATATTCACTTTTTATTCAAGATACAATCAAAGATGACACATTGTGCGATACTTCTGCTACATCATCCGCATTCGTTTCTTCGACACCAAACCCACCAAAAGTGGAAAGCAAAGGAAGATTTGATATCACTAACCCTGATTTCAAAGAACCCTTCAAATATGGTACGTATAACGATCACTAATCGTTTTTGAATGAGGTGACAATATTTCTATGTTAGAATGTTTATTTTGAAAATGTTACGTTGAAGGATGGCGGAGAGAAGTAGTCTATCGATACATTTCAGACGATGGCAAAAAAAGAAGTGCAGATGTCAGTTATTTCAATCCACAAGGGAAAAAGTTACGATCTATTAAGCAGATCACCGATCACTGTGAGTATTGTCCTCAGTCTAGAATTTAATAACGGTATAAAGATGTATTAAAATTCGGTTTGTATCTTTACAGTACCTAATGACGGGAGTTTGCACGTAAAAAATTTCACATTTTCAAAAGAACTGATATTTGGGAACCGCGAATCAGAACTTGAAGTCATACGTTTCACTAAAAAAATGGAAATGGTAGGTTGAGCAGAAGCAAAAAAAAAGTTTTATTAATTCGATATATTTTGTAATTCGGGCTCGTTGTCATCGCAGGAACTTTTGACGAACGAATCGGATCTTAGCGAAAATTTGGTGGATGGTAAATTAGGCGTAGAAGCTGTATCTTCTATAATCGATAAAAGATTAGGTATCGAGCCTAGTGAAGATCATTCGAAAACAGAGGCCTCCAAAAAATTACTTCCCAAGAAGAAAGAAACTGTGAATAAATCTAAATCTAATATCAAAAGTCAGTCGTTGCAAGGTTTCGAATCGACGACGCCTATCGTAAAATCTAAATCGTCAAAAAAAGCTAAAAACACAGAAGGAGATACAGAAGAGACATCTAACGCCACACCAAAATTAGCTATGCCGAAGATCTTGTTGCGTGGACCAAGCGTGAATTCGAACTCTGCGCAGAAATCAAGTTCAACCAAACCCACGGCTATGAAGGTTAAAATCGCGCCTTCTAAAACGAATAATCAAAAAACAGGTGCGTATTTCAGATACTTGCTGTTGAAGCTCTGCGCCGCCCTAACACAGTGCTTGACAGTGGCTTAGTCTGTAATACTCATTCCGATGCTGAGGGGGCCGCCACGCCTGCCTGCGTCATTCCACTTTAAATATTTTTCAACAGTTTTTGGTCACTTTCAAATATGGAAAATGTGTTTTAGAAAAAAAGTAGATTATTCAGTATTACAACTGATGGTCTAACCTGACATCAACGTAACATTTTATGTAATGAAATCTGTGAAAGTGGCGGTGTGCCGGTGCCGCGCCGGCGTGTTGTCATTTTTCATGGACAGCGTTGTTGACCTCACCTCGGCGGTACGGAGCTCTACTTAGATAACATCTATTAAAGTGGGTTGATTTTGGTTTGGAAGGGTTGAAAGAAAGCAGATAGTGAACCGCATTTGCTCGATGATCTCAAAAGAAAAAAAAATCTGAAACATTTTAACATTCAAACTTGATAAACATTTTTTTCCTAAATGAATTTTGAATCTTGAAATTTTTCAGTTATTTAAAAATTGAAGTTATTTTACGTGTAAATAATCGAGATAAATTGTTCGTAGTTTTCTTTTTGAAAAGCATAGTATTTCACAAATTTCTGAATCTATTAATAAATGAAGGTCTCCAAGAGTCCTACAAGAAGTTGCAAGTCCTGTAAATGTCCTATCATTCACAACCCGCATAAAAAAAAAGAAAAGCTAAATTGTACTACGTGTTGAAGTTTTTTGTGATTTTAAAAATAAAGAGTTGAACTTTTGAAAAAGTCATGTAATATTGTATACACTTTTAACATTTCAAAGGTTCTCAACATATCACACTGAATTAAGTACATGATGATTCGAGCTATTTAGTATTAATCGTTTGTGGAAATACCCGACATACTGTGTGTTTCTAATGAATTGTAAAATTTGTGAACTACAGAATTTTACATGTAAAATGACAGTCAGATTTTTTTGGTTTTCAGTAATAAAATGTGTAGCTCCTGCACGAAAAAACTCTTATATTAATCTCTCTATATATTAAAATCAAAATGAAATTGGTTTTGATATGTCCGCGCATCCTTGTTTTGAATAGCAGGTATAAATGACATATAAAGTATATTAGCAGGTATACAAAGAAAAAAAAGGTTGTGAATTTTAATAAAAGCCCTATACATTTGCAAGAATAAAGTCGAAATTGTTTTGAATAGCAGGTATACAAAGGAAAAAAGAAAGGTGATAAATTTTGATAAAAGCTTTATATAAGAATTGCGAGCCCCAAAGGAGGGGAGGAATGCTGTGGGGGATTGGCCGCGAAGCGGCCAGGGGGCAGAGCCCCCTAGTATTCATTTGAAATTAAGAGCAAAACTGAACTTTGAGATCCATTAGCAAAGGTTTTTACCTAACTTCAGAGCTGGAAATATTTAGAAATTTCCCCAACTTCATTATACACTAATACTTGTATATTTACTCGATTGATATAATTTCATTTATTGTAGTGAAAAAATCTTCCAAACCAAAATCCGATAAAAGTTCAAAATTGCAAAAAGATAAACGTGATAAAAGTAGTACCGGAGATGCAGAAATGGATGCATTTAACGCCGAATGGAGCACTTCTGATTTGAGAAGTATATCTGGCGAAAAATCCGCTCTTAGCAATTCTTTATCATCCAAGTGAGTTTTTACGATATGTTTTTAGTTTTATTCGTGTAGCGATGGTTTGTCCCAATACGTGTTTTTTTTCTTGTTTTTTTTTTTTTTTTTTTTTTTTTATCTATTCATCGATAAAGGATAAATACAAGAATTATTAATCCGTCAAGGTACGTTGAAAATTCGTTAACAAAAAATTATTAAATCGAATACCTACCGATTGATAGCTAAGTATTAAAATTTTTATCACACGTTACCTCAACGGATTAACGAATTTTCTGTTTATAATGCAATTATTGAATGATACGTGAAGTGATAAGGAATTGAGACAAAAAATAAATTTATGGTTTATTTAGGAGATTTTAGTATACTCATATCACCACGCCAGCAAGTGTGGAGTATTCTAAACAGGTTATTACGTGTTTTTTTTTTTTTTTTTTTTTTTTTTTTTAATTACGTGAATATTAAAAGTTGAATTAACTCGTGTTTATTTCCATTCCACCTGTCCTTATGAAAAATTTTATCACAATTCCTAAAATACTTGTTCCCGTGTTCATATCGCGTAGAAGTAACGAAGGAAGGCCGGCATGCTCTATAAGTTGTCCATCAGCTCTGGGAACCATACCAACGTTACAGTGTACCATTTGTTTGAATTTATTTCATTTTCAATGTTGCGGTTTGGACGCAGATCGAAATATTTGCGGATATGTGTGCAAGGTATCGCAGCGTTTTTTTTTTGTATTTTTCGATTCAAAGTTTATAGAATTTAGCGAGTTCGTTGATATTTTAATTTGTCTCGTCGATTTTTACGCGCATGAGAAAAATTAAAAAAGAAGCGAACTCCGTGCGACTAGAAAAGTCTGACGTTTGTTTTTTAAATAATTACAGAATTGTCGAATGTGTGAAAGAAAAAAAGAAAATGGTCAGTCGATTTATAAAACAGTTCAACGAACATCTCATTCGCCAAAACGTTTATACCCGGTCGACCATTACCGAGTAGTACCCGTTAACGAGACCCATTTGCCGGTAGTGGCGAAAAATACGAAAATCGTTGACGGCGTAACAACTTGGTTACCATCCTCGTCTAATATTCATTTATCGGCGAAATCCGGCACTAAAACTAACGCGTCCTCGTTCTCCGCATCGTCGACTGTAGACGCTGAAGCGCCGCCCGTACAAAGTGTTTTAGAATTAGACGGTAGACGTTACGTGATCGTTCCGAAACAAAGCGTTTTATCGATTTCACCGAATGCTACCATGTTTTTCGAAAATCACGCCAGTACGTGCGAAAAAGGCAGCGTCTCGCGATGCGTTAACGGCGATATTCCTGATACACTATTGGTCGATCCAAAAGACGTAAATTCGCCCGGTGTCGTATTGGTACCGGTTCATCCTCCCAGTGCTTCCGCCGTCTGTCCTCAAGTATTTCCTTCCTCGCGATACCATTCTATGATTAATAAATTTCCCGTTGAGAATGCTACGTCGACCTACGGAATGAACACGTGTGATAGGTAAGTTATACACCGAAATCTGCTAATAATTTATCGAGACCAAAAATGCTTTTTCCCCTTACTTATATAATTATATTCAATCCTATTTTCAAATGTAGTTTAGCAATTAGAGCACTATTTTTTTTTTCGTATTGTCCTTTTTTTTTATTTTTTCATTTGCATAATATTTCCCGATTATTGGTAATTTTCTACATGTATTCTATTGGTGTGGTTTAATTGCAGATTTTCCATCATTTATAGAAGATTTCTCGGTTTCCTCTTATTGTGACTTTCACTTATCCTTGATTATCTGATTTTCCTTTTCTTGTTTTTTCATGTGCTTTGTGTTTGTTGTGCTTATTTTTTCATTATTTTTTATTTTCTCTTTTGGAAAGTACTATCTGATGATATATATCTGATTTAAAAGCGATTGTTTTTTTTTGGTATTTCAATTCAGTTTTATGGAGCCTTTTTTTTTTTAAATTAATCATGGTATTTTCACTCCACACTCTGCTAACGTGTAATAGAATGGTTTTTTTGCATTTCCTTTCTTTCGTTGAAGGGGAAAAAAATTATAATTCGAATCTTAATACAAATATCGGAATTTTTTAGCTTATTTTTTGGCAAATACGAATTTTTTCAAACCAAAAACCTAAGAAAGATGAAGTCCAAAACATAATTGTGTAACTGTTTTGAATATTGGTACTTACTTCTATTATTTTGAGAAATCATTTACATATCAAACTCTTAAGCATAATTTGACACGAGTGTTAATGAAATGTGCAATTTTTTCAGCTTTACCGGCAGAAGTTCGAATGAAACGAATGAAATTCAGTCGTTAGATTTTCAAAGTTCATTTACATTATCAAATATTTCTCGTATTTACGATCCTCTGCTCGTAAGTTTAAAGTATTTGACGGTTCGTGACTTATTACGTGTTTCTATGACGAGTAAATTTTTGAACAGAATCGCTTCGGATCCTTATCTAGTGAGTTTACTAGTAATACGAACTGTTCGGTTGATACGAATACGATTTCATGTGAGTCTTTTTACTTGTTTAGTGGAAAACGGTGCGTCTAAGAAATTCGCAAGTACACGACTGGAACGGTTTCGCGAAAACTTTGCAAAAATTCGGTACCAAACGTCTAGACATGCGTAAAATGCTCGGCTCAAATGTGCCGGAAGATTTGGTGAAAATGTGGAATAATTTTCTGGAAGTCATTCCGACCATCACATCTTTAGAACATATAGACTTTAGTCGCGTGCCTACCAGCGTGGTTGATAGTGTGGCTGCTTCGTGTTCTAATTTATCAGTCATAAACGCGCTGTATTTGAAGTAAGTTTGGCATATACGATTTGTATTTCACGAACGTGACGCGGAAAAAAAGAATTTGAAGGATGTTTTGTTTTTAGGAACGGTTCGTTGCAGCTTGATAATTTTGCAAAACTAAAAAATCTAACGAAACTAAAACTGAAAGGAGTGTCAGGAATTCAGTTGGAACGTCACGAACAAAGATTACAATTTATTAATAAGGATAATTTGAGAGAAATCGTGAGTATAGAATGCTCGATAATTTTTACCGCTTAGGCGTTTGCCTTGAAATTAAGAATTTCGTTTTGTTTTTCAGAGTTTAACGAGTATCCGCAATCTAGATATGGATTTGTTGAAAATAATCAGCGAAGCGACCAATTTGGTCACGCTAGAATTGGGAGAATGTGCCAAATTACCAGCCGAGTTTGCTAGCGAGACTTTAAGTAGATTAACAAAACTTGAAAAATTACGTTTGGAGAAACTTCAAGATCTTGCTCCGAATTACGATTTCTTGAACGTTATTAAAGATATGAATACTTTGAAATATCTCGAATTGATAAATATCGAAGTGAAAGATGGTTTTGACGATGCGTTGGCTTCGTGTAAAAATTTAGATCATCTTTTGATCATTCCAACTTACGTGTCCCAGGTAAAACCCTTAGTCGAAATTTCATCATTTCTAGTCTAGACTAAAAAAATATACGTATGTATAATTATAATTATTGTATGTTATTAATTTTATGCATTTTTTTTACAGTCTGCAACTACAAATCAGCTTATTATAAATGGTATCGAAAAACTATCAGATACGATTAAATGTTTCGTTTGGGGCTTAACGACAGAATTATTAAAAGTAACCGACCTATTTATGGATCAGTGGCAAGGGCAGAAAGGTAATAATAGTGCGCTTGTGAAAAAAGCTATTGGAGATAGTATACCGATACGGAAATCCGTGGATAAATTAGCATCGGATGGTGATACAGTTCCTACGCACGTTGATATATTACCTGTACCTAAATTGGAAAAAATGTTGACTACTTTATTACCCAACACGCGCGTGAAGGTAATCAAAGTTCCATTTCAAATGACATGGAGACAATCTCTATCGGAATGTCTCAAGTAAGCTCACTTTGTCGTTAAATTTTGTTGTTTCCGATAAGTTATTTTTGATAAGTTTTTTTTTGTGTTAACTAATTCGTAGCGTATTTTCACCTGTTTCTTATCTTTTTTTTCGCGAACAGCTTTGTAAGGAAAAATAATTTTCTAATTTTCAAAAATTGTAATTACATATAGGTATATACTTTTTGTAAATATATTTTTTGGCTTACTATTAATTTTACACAAGTACATAATGTAGTTTAAAAATTTGAGTTTTGTATATTTTTAAATTTAATTTTAGAGTTTAAAATGTGTAAATATTTCTTTGAAAGAGACTGAAAGGTAAGTGTTAGCCATTGTTATGTGCGCTCATTTGAAAATGAAGATACTTGTTTTCATGTAAATGAAATTTTCAATTTTTAATTTATAAAATGATTGAAAATTAGCTTTTTAAAGCATGTAATTTCGTTTTATTTACTAATTTCAAAATTAAAATAAACATATATTGTGTAATTATTTTATTTTTTTTGTAATATAATACCATGTTTAGTATTGAATTTGTTTGTTCATTACATACCCTTTGCACCATTATCAATTATTAATTTATGTGAGAATCTAACTCGGATGAAGTGTGAGTTAGTCCGATTCCGCAATTCAGAATTCACTTCGATGGTGAATTTTTTTTCCTCAGCGATTTCAAATCAAAGAGGCGACATTTAAGTAATAATAATTTTTTTGCGCGTAGCTACTCGAATTTGTTATGTATCAACGTAATTTTTTTTTTTTCGTTGCTATAGTAACGATTTCATATACAGTTTTCAACGTTCTGTGTAAAGGATATTTACTCATCCAAGATGACTTTTTTATATTTAATTTATTGTTGATACCGCAATTTTGATTGCCTTGTTATTACTAATTTTTGTAATGTTTTAATTATATGTGGACGCCTTTAAAAATCTTGATGTGTGCCACCACGTCATTCGCGGATTTAGCTCTTAATAATCGAGATAACACTTTAGTGAGTTACATAGAAGAAAAATTTTCGCTTTCTGAAAAAATCATTTCAGCCGAGGAATCGCAACAATTATTTTCAAAAAGTTCTACCGAGAGTGATCTATCATGCGAATTAAAGACAAAATCGGAAAACTTTTCTTCGTCAACCGATACAATTACTCCGATGTTGTCAATAAATCAAGATACCATTCGAAGTTTGGAATACAATATTTCTAAAACGGAAAAATTAAGTATTTTAAATGCTATTTTACATTCTCAGATAGATTCGTTTCGTTATTATGATTTGTTTAAAATTTTACGCGAGTATTTAAACGAAAGTGACAATGAAGTTTTCGAAGCAACGTTGGAAATTCACGAGAAATGTATAAATTCGTCGTGGGAACTGTCAAAAGATGCTTTCATCAATTTACTAGAAGTTTTATACTTATGCTATTGTACGTTGGAATGTGATATTCACGTTGACAAATATCCATTCAAAAATGCTATCAGAATTATGAAGTTAGTTCTTAATATGTTCAATCGCATTTTTTTTCACGTTCCGCGTTACGGTTACCATAGATTAGAGAAAATTATAGGAAATTTCGTTGATTTGCTGTTTGTAAACATGTCGAGCAAGGATTTTTTAACATTGACTCCGTTGAATTTATTAGCTTGTCTAGATACCGATGCAAAGTGGTGTAAAATGCTCGTGTATGGATCATACGCTAGAGAAATACTATTCAAATGTATTAAAAGAAATATTAACCTTATCAAATACTTTTTCATAACTGCTTCCGACTGGATGTATGAGCCGTATGTACCGAGTAAATTGAAAAAAAAGGATTTTATACCTCGAACGACCGTAAAATATTTGACATTCGTACATTCTATTTTTATGTGCGGTTATCTCTGTAGATTTAAGTCCTTTTACCAATTATTTCCGGTAAATATCCATGAAACTAAAACAGTCATCAATTTGAACTCATTTACTCTAATGTTTATTTCTTTATTAAAACTAAAAAGTAAAATTTTACCGTCTCACGTTAGTCAATGTATGATAGACTGTTCAGTTAACTTATTGCAGTTTCATCAACCGGAATTAATGGTACAGAATGTTCAAAATATTCTAGAATCCGCAAATAATCAAACAGGAAAGAAGCATTTACTAGAAATTGTTAAACTTTTATTCGATAAGGAATCAATCACTCATTTGTTGATCGATTCCATAATTTATACTAGAAGATCTCGCGCTGGCTTGACTCAGGATGGAAAGCTTTTAAGACCTAGGCCGAATTCTGTGATTTCTTCGCGAAACAACGTATTCACAGTGTTAATGGAAGTTCTAGTAAATATCTTGAAGAATAATAAAAATGTTAATAATTTCAAGCGCATTGTAAATATTGCCAGAGCGATTTTGGGGTATCATGAATTTTACTTGATGTTTAGCAGTAACTATTCAGCTTTGATAGAATTTATGGAATTATTATCGTTGCAGTATGAAAACAAATCATATGATTTGAACAATGGTGATGAAATAATGTTAAGGTAAGAAATCGAAATATAATAAAATACCTAATAAACTCCTTTATTATGGGGTTTACAATATATAATAAAATGCATTGTGCCATAGTTTAGATAAATTATTGTTTGCAATTGGATCAACTCCTGTTGGATTTCAATTTTTATCAAACATCAACGAGGTATTTCTTCGAAAGGCCGTGTTGAGATTAGAAAAAACTAATATGGCTTGGTATTATATGCCTTGGAAATGCGGAAGTAATTATTAAGAATGCTCATATGAGCATCGTATTAAATATTTTTCAATAGTCTGCAGTATAACAATATAATTATATTATACTAAAATTACATCTACACTTACCTACTTACTTGTAAATTCTTGGGCGATGGGAAAAATAGGTACAATACGCTATAGTAAGTCTGTATACGTACGATGCTACCCATTGAACCCTACACAGGAGGATTACCAAATCCCTCCTACGCAATATAAAATAAGTTCAAAATTATTGTATCTTTGATTTATTATTTTATTTTCTGGTGGTAAAAAAAAAAGTTTCAACCATTTTTCATCATAATCGAGTAAATAAATGAAAAATTAATTTATTTTCCAGTTCATTTATTTAATATCACTGCTCAAATTTTAAAATTTTTCGTTAAATTGATTTTTATTTTCTTTTCTAACAACTTGGCAGGGTATACTTAAATAGGTATAAATTTCACCGAATTCATTTTCGACCATATTGTCTGAGGAATTTAGGACATGAGGGAGTTTTTAATGCATTAAAAAATTTTAATATCTAATAAACAGATAATGCATTTTATAATAATTTGTTTTTCAAATCAATTACAGTGTCTTTCATGATATTTTCTGAATATGACATGAATTTAACTTCTTATCATACAAAAATCAACATCGAAATTTTACAAATGATACGCGAGGTTATGGAATTTGATTATTCTAATGATCAACAGCTAAACGACGCACAAGACAAAATATTCAATTGCATCGACGCTTTTTCATGTTGTCCACGCGGTAAGTGTTTATAATGAGATTGCAGAATTTGAATTATGCATTTTAAATGAAAATATACACATGGTATACAGATTTTTTCAGAAAAATATACCTAATCTTACAAGTAGGTAACAATTTTTTTTCAGGTGTCAATGTCCTTCTGAATTTTGATACTAGCGCATGCCTACAGTCAAATGAAAACCTGATCCCAGAGCTCACATTCAGAGATTTCATTAAAAAATATGCTCTAAATTTAAATTACGAGTACCAGTTGCAATATTTGGCATTGCAGTGTCTTCATAGAATGACTAAATCAATTAATTCTCGTATTCAACTCATATGTTCATTAAATTACGAGGTTGTATCCATTTTTCGTTTTAGAATAATTTTGAGAGTAGCGAAAGTCATAGTTGTTTTAATTACAGTGTTCAATGTTTGCAGGAACATTTATCCAAAATTCATCCTTGCTATACCAGTGCTAATAGCGAAATTATTTTGGACGAATGTAGTATCCTGAGGATAGCATTATTGAAAAGAAATTTTTCTTTATTAGATGAATCACCTTGCCGAGATAAATTATCTGCTAATCGTAGTACCCGTAAAGCCAGTGCTAATGTTACTCTATCAAGGAAAAAACCTTCAGAATTACAAAAATTTCTTCAGGAAACGAAACATGGTTTATACGACAACAATTGGCTTCGTCAAGCGAGAAAAGCTTTTAAAGCTTCCCTATCACACAATATTAAGGTATCAAGTTAATGCTTATTAATGTATTATTGGTCAATTTGAAATTTTACAAATTTATACTTAATGATGATTATTCAGATATATGTGCATATACCTATTTGTATTTTTTTTAGATGTCGTTATTGGTTGAACTAATGGAAAAATCAGCAAAATCTATCGCTAAACCTACAAAAATACGAAAGTTATTGATAACTGATGAAACTGCTGCTGTGAGACTGCATTGCGAAGATTATAAAGGAATTGAAATCGTACTGAAGTAAGCTTACAAATTATAACTGAATTTTCTTTATATTATACATGGGTATAGGTACTTAGATACGCTACTACCTATGATGCATATCTGTATGCCGTATAGGCGCTCCCACAATATAATATAAGATTCAGACTTGTAATAAAAAATATAAGATGATGTTATATAAAGTAGGTAGTTTATGGAGATTTTACCTAGGTTCAGTTATTATTGTTGTCAATTTTCAGATTTGCAATAAAAAATCACATTTTACAACAAAACTCTTCCAATGAAGAAAATTTAACTCAAATATTCAAAGTTATTCGTACTTACTGCGGGCATCAGAACTCGGAATTTTTTGGTTTTGATTGTACATTAGCAACTATATTTATCATGTGTTCTGGATCTGTGGAAAAGTACGATATTTTATAATGTTAATCACTACAACGCATTTCTAACCCAACAACACCACACATCTTCACCTAATTATTTTATTTTAAATTCACGTACTTGTGGACTGATTCATTCTTTTCAAAGCAAAAGTTGAAGTTGATTATCATGAAAAGAATAGGGATTCAAATCTTCAAATTTGAAAAAATGTAGGTAATATGTATTGCCAAAAAATAAAAACTTGTCCGATAAATTCAATCCAGGGCAGAGAATATCACCATACATTCAATAAATCTTCAAGAAATTTGAGACAGAATAAAATTGTATTTGCTGCCCCTTCAGAATTGCAAATCTGCAAAATGTTGGGCGAGAAATTTGTAGGTGCTGCATTTTCCGTCGATATTGCAGGAGTTGCGTTGCGCTTCTTTCGCTATTCTAGGACTCAAAGGAGCTTAAAACCAGTTGTGTGACAATTATTGTCGCATAATATGTGGTGTACTATGGTGAACTGAGTTTTTACCTTATTGATACTTGAATGCTGCTTCCAATTGCTCGTAAATAAGAATGAGCAATATCATTAATATATTCACATACCCACGTATATAGTTTAATATCTAGATTATTTTATGATTCATAGGTGTTTGCAAATTGCATCTTATATTGTTCCCCTTCCCGTATCAGTATTTATTTGGCCTCAAGTCACCTCTAATTTTATGCAAAAACGATACATGTTCGGACACCTCTTAGAATGGCTATTATATCAAGAAGTACCTAATGTATTTTCCGCGTTATCGGTAAATTTTATTGAGATAGAAATGTTCTTAGAAATCAGATGAACTAAACAAATTATTTCAGTGTTGAGTAATGGGTTGCTAGATACTGTTTATTTCAGGTATACGGCATATCTTGGTGGTTGACTTGCAAGTGTCACCTAGATGATTGTTTTTTGAATTCAATGGACTGGATGAATATATGTCAGTGGCTATGTTCTGCAATTTTGTATCCTCCGGATAATTTGATATATTTCTTTACTAGTGTCGCTTTTAAGAGCGAATCTAAAATTTTACAAACAACTAACGAAAATGATTTGAGAAATTTACTCAGGGTTTGTTTCGTATAGTATCTAGATATTATATATACTATACCTATACGTTTACAGGTTGGACTGAAATTTTATCTTCAGTTTTATTTTATTACAGGTAATATTTAACGCGCATCAGTTGGAAGAACATTTGCTCTATATCGATTATCTTTCCAAGAAGTATCATTTTTTCATATCATCTCATTTTATTGGCTAACAAAAGAATAACGGATTGTTTTATACCAGTTCATTATTTCGGAACAGTAAAAAATAATGGTGTTGCTTACGAATACAATGTTTTTAATTTTTATTGCAAATTCGAACTTATTGTTCCTTTTTTTTTTCTTGTTTATGATATTTCAAATTTCAACGAACTCAATAAAATGGAATAAAAATACGTCTAATGCTTTAATTTTTCAATTTTTTGTGAAAAGTAAAATTTGAAATTAGAAAACATAAAAACTAAAAAGTGAGAGGCACATAATTATCGTAAAAACTAAAAAGTAAAAATAAATCTCACTTCTTGCTTTATGAACATAAGGACAATTATGACATCACGAGCAGATAAGCTTCATTTTTTCAAAAAATTGAGAATTTGGCGGTAACCCAATTTTTTTGTCAATTTTCAAAGTTATTAAGGCAGTACTTGGGAAAATACGTAGGTAATTGTCAGGATAATTGCGAAAAAGTTGATTTTTAAATAAAAAAGTGAAAAAATTGAAAAAATAAATGATAAATGCATTCAAACAAAAGGATATAATTTTCATTGGTAATATTTTTCTCAAAAATAACGCAACCAAATGATTTGAAATTATAATATATTGTTTTAAAAACTTTGTTTGAAGGCATTTGACATTTATTTTTCTAATTTCTTCATTTTTTTAAAATAAAAAATCAAATTTTTCGCATTTAGCAAATTATTTTCCGAAACATCGCCTTAACCTGATTAGGAATACAACGAATCACCTTGCGTCTTTTATTCCTACCTATTGATAGCAGGATGACCTACATTTTTATTATATTTTTGCAGTGAATTTTTTTTGTATATGTTGGGCACAGTGTGTGTAGTAATCACGCTGGCACATTTTATTCGGCTTACCTTTTCTCTCACTAAATTTTTAGGTAAATGTCTTAATTTCAAGTTTAATTTATCTACTTCGCGTTTTTAATTAAAGAAATATTGTGTATAAAACAACACCAGTATGGCCCGCCCGATTTCCAAAAAACGTAAAGTGAGTACAACTTGAATTACTAGTAATATTGCATGTTGAATTTGGGAACATGCTGTGTTTTTCCCATCTTATGTTTCATACATATTTACTCGAAAAAAAAACCCTCATATTAATTTCATTCACATGATATATGTCGTTACTTCTCTAATTTTGGTGCATTTATTACAGTTCGTAGCTGATGGTGTTTTCAAAGCTGAACTTAATGAATTTTTGATGCGAGAATTGGCGGAAGATGGTTATTCCGGCGTCGAAATTCGTGTCACTCCCACCAGAATGGAAATAATCATTATGGCTACAAGAACTCAAAACGTTCTTGGAGAAAAAGGCCGTAGAATCCGTGAATTGACTTCTGTTGTACAAAAACGGTTTAAATTTCCTGATGGTTCAATCGAATTGTATGCTGAAAAAGTAGCTACCAGAGGTCTTTGTGCAATCGCTCAAGCTGAATCTTTGAGATATAAATTGATTGGTGGCTTGGCGGTTCGAAGAGCATGTTACGGAGTTTTGAGGTTCATTATGGAAAGTGGAGCTAAAGGTTGCGAAGTTGTAGTTTCTGGAAAATTACGTGGTCAGCGTGCCAAATCGATGAAATTCGTTGACGGTTTAATGATCCACAGTGGTGAACCTTGTGTTGATTATGTGGATACCGCTACTAGACACGTATTATTACGACAAGGTTTGTATCATTTATTACAATTTTCCATTTTCAAAAATTTGTTTCAATACAATACCTGTATTGCCCATTATGATATATCAGTAAAGATATACAAATTGTCATTTTTTTTTTTAGTTAATAATAATTGAAGTCGAATATATTTGTTACAGGTGTTTTAGGAATTAAAGTGAAAATCATGTTGCCTTGGGATCCATCTGGTAAAAATGGTCCAAAGAAACCATTGCCTGATAATGTATCTGTTGTTGAACCAAAAGAGGAACTTCCACCCCCCATAGTTGCAATTCCTCAAGATTTAAGGGCGAAAACAGAAGTTGTTGTAACACCTGGTGTACCAGTAATTGCGTAAAATGTATAAATAAATGAAATTTTTATTTTACAATTTTTTTTTTTTTTTCAATTACTATATAGTTTCTCGTAACTGTTGATGAGAATGTCTTCGAATGTATCGTCGCTCAATCTCATCGTTGTTTACCAAATCTGTATCGGTGAAGTTCAATTCATTTAGGAAAAGATTTCTCGTTCATTTCGCTTTAAAAGCCCTTAATGACTTCGTTCTATTGTAATCTCCATTTCTGCCGTTCTGCCTTCCTACCACCAAATTCCCATGGCGGGCTTAGATCATGATGAAATGTTGGTCTAAGAATAATAACCAAAGCAAACTTCTTTGATAAAAAATAAAATTCATTTGGAAAGATGAAGTTTAATTCAACAGTTCATTCCAGAGAAAGGAAAGCTTGTTCATTTTATCGTGAAAATATAAATATACTTCAAGGAAATCCAAGTTTACAAACCGAACTTCAAGATCATTAATGAACATGACACATTGAACATCATTTCAGTAAAAACACTATAAACAAAACTCATTTTCAATATACATAGGTTTATTAACATCACAAATGACATAATTCAAAATTACTTACACGAAGAGGAACGAATATAAATTTACAATAAAGTGACGAATGAACATCTGAATAAGATACAGAATAATATAACGCTAATAATTATTAAAAATCATGACATTGATTCTGCAGTCTTGTTTATTTTCCATTTTGAACTTCGTATACAATAATTTCTTCTCTTTTTTTACATCTTCAAACCTTTTTCTTCAGCTGGATACTTCAGATTTTCTCAACTGTATAAAACTCTAAATTCTTCCAAAGAAGGTTCAGTTTGTGAACCAACAGAACGTAAAAAAGTTCCTTCTTTTGAAATTAATATTATGAATTTTGTAATTATCATCGTTTATTTCGAATAAGCGCTTCGAACTGTATTCTTTTGTAGCAACCTATAAAGAAACAGGTACCTGGATGAAAGTGCAAGAAAGATACTCTTTTGTGTGTAGGAAGTTCAATTAAATCTTCTAGAAATAACGCCGTACACCAAGCACGTCTCCTTTTTTTTAAATAAATCTTCCAACACAAAATTAAGTTTTAATTTGAAATTAAAAGACTAGGTATTCTATAGAACCTAAGATTAGAATTTTTAACCTTACAACTTCTGCAAGAACTAACGACCCATAAGCAAACCATTATGATAAATCTTATAACTCTTTGTTCTTGTTTATGGAAAAAATCAAAGTAGTTCAACGATAGAAACATCAAATAACAAAAAAATTGTTCACCTCTGTTCACAAGTTTATTTCATTTTTTATTGAAAATTAATAACAAGAAAAAACCCCTTATAAGCGTTCGCAACGTGCATGATCAACAACCTTAAACCAACAATGATCAATTATTTTACATCAATTGGTAAAATAAAAGTAGTTTTTAACAAATGAGTTGCCCTTAAAAACTGAAAAAATGAAAGTTCGAGAGTGAGTTGTAATATCTCACAAATGTAGAAATCAACACTGTCAGATATTAATCACTGACACTGAGTACTTAATCCTGATCACAAAAAAGAAAATATTGATTATTCGAATTTATTTTAAAATGTTTAAAAAAAATTACAAAAACAAAGGAGATGAAATCAAGAGTTATCTTCCTTCTCTTTTTCTATGATGGTCTTTTGAAGTTCCAAATATTCGTTCTCTTTCCTTCTCACATCTTCGATTTCATTTCTTATCTAAAGAGTATGAGAATTCGAATTTTTAAGCATTTTTTTAATATAAATTATTAACATTTATTTCTTATAATCATCATACTTTTTGCTGAATAGAGTATAATCTTTCTGCTACTACCATGGCTAACGTTTCAGCACCTATTAAAAATGAAACTTCAGACGTAGCTGTTGCCAATTTCTCTACATGTTCTGACATGGTAACTAACTCCTGAAAAATACAAAATTTTTCCAATTTTTCTATAACTACACAAAACAAAAAAAGCACAAAAATTCACAAATATCAAGAAATGCAAGTAGTTGAAAATGAAATTATATACACCCAAAATTCTTCTTTAAAAATTTGTGCTTGATTTCTCGCTTCCATAATATCATCTTCAGTTGTTTGGTTAACAGCACCATAAATACATAATTCATCATTTTTCTCCAAATTTTCCATCAAGATATCTAAACTATTTCTGAGAACAATTCCGTTAATAAGATGAATAAATTTAAGGGGAAAAAAAGTTATAATTTTATTACTGACAAAATTTACTTATATTTTGAAGCTGAGTCCATTACAGCTAATAAAATTTGAGTTAATAATTCAGAAGTTGAATTCGTAGAATTGGAGCATGCTTGTTGAATTAATTTACGATGACTGAAGTCGGCATTTATGGTCACATGTTCCTATAGTGCATTATAAATTATTGCAATATGCTAAAAAAAGCATATAAAAAACATGAATAGATCTACTACTGGCATGTCCAGCGTTGAGTTCTTTGTAATTGTTGCTACAGCGATAAGTGTTGATATTGGGCTGGATTTGGGGAATTTGTGGGTCAAACATCGATATGGACCATCATGTTTCTATTTAAAAAATTTTCAAAAAAATTAATTCATACTATGCCTAATATTTAATTCATTTTGCACTATGTAACATAAACTTTGAATAGATGCAAACTTACTAATTTGATCCAATTCTTTAAACAAAAAGAAAACGGTATTTTGAATTTGTGTGCCATTTTAACTCTAAAATTATTGATGATTCGTATAAATACAGATTTGAATTATACAGTTTTCAAACTAAACTTTCAAAATAGCTGAAAAATCTCTAACAGAGCTTTCAAATTTCTAGTTTTTACTTTGATCACCTTCTTTGAAATCGGCCAAACTCATTGATTATCGGTGATCATTCACAGGATCTATGTTCTATGACAAGATGACAATATAGCCAAAACACAGGATTATCATTTCACAACTCACAAGTTAGACGGGACAAACACAAAAATGTTTATAAGAAGAGAAAAGTGGAAGGGTTCAAGGTCAATAAACTTTGAAAAGGGGGATCGCAACATAAGGAGGAGAATGTGTTAGCGACGTTAGCGCTCTCCCGCGCTCTCGACCTCGAAGCTCAGCCTTTCTTTCAGCTGATAAGAAACGAAGAAATGATAATAATTGGCGGGATTCATCAAACTTCATGTTGGAGTAGCATGATATGTGTTCAAGTTCATCACTTTCGTCTTTCATTTATGGTTATAATCAATAATAATGTAATAATTTTGGTATGTTTATTACATTTTTGCTATAAATGTCGTTCACTCAATAACTGTGTAATCTCTATGCTCAATTTTTGTCAACTTTTGAAGTAAGGGTCTACACAAACCGATTTGAAACATATTGAAAATGCCTGACATAGAAATAAACAATTTATCTGTAGATTTTCCTTACGAACCTTATGATATTCAGAAGGATTATATGTCTAAAATCATAGAGTGCCTTCAAAAAGTGAGTATTTCTGCAATTCCCCGAATAATTTCACACATTATGAAACAACAATCAGTTGATAAATATTCTAATTTTTAGAAAGCAAATGGTGTCTTAGAGTCCCCGACAGGAACTGGCAAAACGTTGAGCCTTCTTTGTTCTTCATTAGCATGGCATTGCGTTCAGAAAGCTACGTATCAAATGAAGCTTTTGAATTGTAAAGCCGACCTAAATGAGTTCACATCGAATTTGGAATCGAAGCTGTTTCAGCAATCAGGTGGTGTTACAAGTAGTAGTAACTGGAGTAAGTATATTCGAAACTGAATTCTGACAGCAAGATGTTTGTAGCATTAATTATGAGATTTTTATTCAGGTAGTGCTAGTCCGAAAATTGTGTACGCCTCAAGAACCCATTCTCAACTCAATCAAGTAATGTTGGAATTAAAAAAAACTGCCTACAAACATGTTAAAGTCGGAATCTTGGGTTCTCGTGATCAATTATGTATTCACCCTAAAGTTTCTTTAGAAAGTAATGTGGGCTCGAAAGTAAGTTCTTTGAATTATAAGTACGCATTTTTAATATGCTTTTTTCGAGTTAGTTTCGTTTTGTATTTTAGGTGCATATGTGCCGAACGTTGGTCTCATCGAGGGCATGTCATTTCTATAATAACGTAGAACAGAAAATCAAAGAACCATTGTTCAAAGAAGATGTGTTAGTTGATATAGAAGATTTAGTTAAAAAAGGAAAACAAATGCAGTGTTGTCCTTATTATGTATCTCGTGAATTGCAGCACGAAGCTGATATTTTGTTTACTCCATATAATTATCTACTAGATCCTAAAACACGACGTGCTCAGGATATTAGACTATTGGTAATTTTCTTTGATATTCATTTTTTCGTATGTGTTTATGAGTAATTCTCTCATCGTACGTATATCTTCGCATATGCGTGTTATTTCAGAATGACGTTGTGATACTGGACGAAGCCCATAACGTAGAGAAAGTATGTGAAGAATCATCATCATCTCAGATTAGTAGCACAGTAATTGCGCTTTGTAATAATGAAGTTACATCGGTAAATTTCATAGCAAAATGTAATGATATTGGAAATTTGAGAACTAATCGCAACTCACATTATGATGTATTCGTTTCAGATAATGAAATTATTTCACAATGAAGTCGAACAAAACAATATTGGCGAAATAAATCTTCCTAAAGATTTTACAGAACAGGATCTAATCTGGCTTAAAACAATATTTTTGGAAATAGAAAAAAAAATTGATAATATCCCTTTAACCCCATCTGGGGATAAAAAATCAGCAACGTTCGCAGGATCCTATATTTTCAATATTTTAGAAGCAGCTGAGGTTTTTATTGTTTTATCACAACGAATATAAATCAAAAAATTCAACGTTTTTACATTCAGCATTATTTTATAGATAACACCAAATAATGTGACAGTGTTGTTGGAAAAATTAAATCAAGTTGGCCAGTTTTTAATAACCACAAACGAATCTCAACTTCATCAGCAAGGAATTGGTTTTTCAAAATTTATCGAATTTTTAGAAATTGTCTCGTTGAGCTTAGGACAGCCGCGTTCCACTAAAAATACGGATTTGAATTACAAAGTAATCCTTTAAACAATTTTGCTTTTTCCTGCTACACTCTCGTAGAGAATGATGATGGTAATTTGTTGAGTTTTTTTAAGTTGTATATAGAATTAGAAGTTCCAAAAACTTCTAAAGGCAATTCATCATGGTCTACTAGTACTGTTCCAGAAAATACCGGAAAAGTTTTAAATTTTTGGTGTTTTAATCCAGGATTTAGGTATTTGTTATCTTTTTGAAAGTTTTCTTGAAATTAAAAAAAAAATAGTTTTTTAAATTTACGATTTCCGCAGTATGAGATCTCTATATGACCAAGGAGTTCATAGTATTATTTTAACTAGCGGTACACTTTCTCCACTTGCTGCAACCATATCAGAAATAGGTATTACTGTTGATGTTCAGTTGAGTAACCCTCATATAATAAAACCAAATCAGGTAAAATTGTGCTATAATTTGTAGCTTTATCAACAGAAGCAATTACGGCACTTGAAAATTTTGTTATATAGATTTGTGCGGTGGTTATAGATAAAGGTCCAGCTAACACAGAACTCAGGTGCACCTATCAAAATCGGTAAAAAATGTATATTTATGATGTACTCCGGATGAAAGTTTTTTTTTTTAAATGCAAATTATTTTTGAAGCACTAATCCAAAATATCTGATGGATTTGGGTCAGACTTGTTTGAATTTATATCGCGTCACGCCCGGCGGAGTTTTGGTATTTTTTCCATCATATCCATTTTTAAAATCATGTATGGAATATTGGCAAGAAAACGGTATTTGGGATAAAATGGCTGCCTTAAAAGTAAGAACATTATGCTGCATTTATTTAGCGATAGAAAACATTTTTCCTGCTCATTTTTGATGAATAATCGTAGAGTATATTCGTTGAACCTCAAAACAAGGATGCTTTGAAACCACTGATGGACGAATACTACAAAACGATCGAAGATAAATTAGGAGCTAGTTTATTTGCCGTATGCCGTGGTAAAATTTCTGAAGGCTTGGATTTCGCCGATTCTCGAGCGAGGGCTGTGATCGTCGTAGGTTTACCTTATCCTCCTTTTCATGACCCCAAAGTTGTGTTGAAAAGAGCTTATATGGATAATGGCAAGAAAGAAAATTTATCGGTACCATAATACGTTACTCTTTATCCAAACGGTATTTACATTTAATTAATTTCCTTTATACTGATATCATTGATTATAGAAATTAGATGGAAATGAATGGTATCAACTTGAAGCGATGAGAGCTGTGAATCAAGCGATAGGTCGTGTTATTCGACACGCGGCTGATCATGGTGCCATTATATTTTGCGACTGTAGATTTTCCTATTCTAACAATGTTAAATCTTTATCTACTTGGTTGCAAAAACATATCGTAACTAATTTGTCATTCGGGCAAGCCTTTAAAATCATAAGCGGATTTTTCAAAAATTGGAAAGAATCACCGGTAATTTTTCCAGTACTTTTGTACTCAATTTTAAAAAATAATAATATGTAATAATAATAATAAGAAGAAGAAGAAGAAAAACTGTCGCTTAAGATAGTTTCTCATTAGTTTTATTTTTATTTTCAGCCGGAAATAACTTCTAGACAAAATGTAAATATTTTGCCCGACTCTAGTCTAACGGTCTATAGACCTATTAAACCCGCGCAGAAATTAGCGCCGAATTCCATTCTTTCTCAAAGTGCTGATCTCACCAAACAATACGCATCATGCTCGAGTATTAAAAAAAAAGAAACGCATTTAGCTACAAATGTCAAAAAAAGAAGCATTTTAGAAAGTCTGCAGGAAGAGTTCGATGATATGAACGCAGTTAGTACATAAGAAAGAAAAGTTATTAGCTTATCGATATTTTGAGTAAATTAAGCGTAAAATTTTACAGAATACAGAAAGTAAATCCTCTCCAAATAGAAGTTTTGAAGGAAAGGAAAAATATAAACCAACAATCACTAATATCCAGTTTCAAGAAGGAAAAAGAAGAAAATTAAACGTCATACCTATACGTTTCGACAGCGAAGTTCCTGCTCCAGAACAAAAATTCGATACTATAAAGTATATATCTAAGGTGCGAATGATTATTCTACTTTTCGTTGACCAAACCAAATTGACTGAAAAATGAGTACCGGGAAATGAGGATAATAGGGACCCGATTAAAATTTTCCCTACCCAGTATATTTTTTGGACGATTTGAAAGCTCTTTGCTTTAAAAACTATCCTTCCTCATCGAAAGATGGAAACAATTTTTGAAAGTATCAGATTACATGTATTTCCAAAAATGAATAATAAACCTATTTATTGGTCAAGTGAACAGTATGGATTTGATTTGTAGTCTTCAGGACTCAGAAGATGAAATATACTCAATTTTTCTTCACAGAGATTCTAAAATAATATTAGTTTTATTTTGTATTAGAACATCTGCGTAATGTCATTTTAGTTGTACTTACTCTCTGGAGTCTGAAAGAGCTTAAATGAAGTCTATACTATGCACACGATCTTTGCTCCACTTTCCATGTAATTCATTTTCTGAATTGAAATTATCATAATTTCAAGTTACTGAAAAGAGGCTTTAGAAAAATTCAATTTCACGGGCTTACCAGGAATTTCCCAGTGTTTCAGTAACTTATTCCGATCATGCAATTGACAAAGAATTTTTTCAACTAAAAAATTGGAAATTTTTCTCATGTTAGCTTCAAAAAAAGTTGACAGCAGAACAAGTTAAAACTTTCAAAAATGCAGCGCGTGACTACGTATCGACGCAAGACTGCAAAACATTTATTTCGAAATCATCAGAACTATTTTTATCTTCTAATGACACTCAGATGGTTCCTTTTTTTCGCGGTAAGAGTTACTGCTTATTCAAGAATTTTTTTGCATTTATCATCTTATGTAGGTATTCTTGATTTTAATTTCTCTGTAATTTTTTCAGACATTGTATATTTTTTAATAACCGAGGAACATAAACGGATATTTTGGGATTCGTACAATACACACACAGCAAGAATTAATAAAAGTATTAAATAAGGTGTTAAGGTGCTATATTTTGGGTTATTAAAATTTTTTAACAATAATTTTTGTTTCTTATCTTGCAAGTATACGTACAAAAATAACATTGCATTAAGTTTTTCATTTTTGTTAAAATGTGAAATACTAATATCATTTATGAATTACTTTCACAGAATCTGACTGTTAGTTCTGGTTTTATGAAAATTAATGTCGAGTTCGAATAAGAAGTAAATCAAGTCTTTGGTTACATGTTACATTGCGTAGTCCCGGTTATTAAAATATCGATGAAAAATTCAATTATTCTGCTGCATCAGTTCGGTTAAAACTTCTATGTAATATTCACCATAAACGGCTCTATTGTGAGAAATTATTTGTAAGAGTTTTTTAGCGACAATGGTGATTTCGTTTTGTATGGAAGTAAGACCAGGAGGAATCTGCAATCTCGCAGGTCGATCTGTGTTGATAGCTTCCCTCAAAAATTCGTGTAATCGTTTTTCTGCAACAAGAGAGGAGAATGAGAGAAGATCTTAGACGTAATCTCACGACTGTATCACTTATACAGCCTACTTACGAACGATCGATCGAATTCTGTGATCTGGATTCAGAACATCGCTAATCTGACTCACTAATAGTTGCATTTTTTCGTCGGTCATTGAATTAAATCCGTGCTTCTGAAGAAATTCGTTGCTCTCTTTCACAATCTGTTCTCCAACATTGGTCAGTGCAGCTTTCATATCACTGCGAAAATTAATCGAGGAAATTAGTGTTTAGTTATGCAAGCAAGAAAATGATGAAACACTTACGATTCGGTCATATTTTCCGGCAATAATAAGCATATGTGTTCTTTCATTTGATTTCGGAATTCGGTAATATCGCTCAAAGCTGATCCAACATTCGATAACGTAACTAATATGACGGTTGCAACGACGCTCAAACGGTTACATTCATTTTGTAAATCTCTAAATTTACTTTCATCAGTAAGTACGGTCTGTAAGACATAATGCAATGACGGTTAATTTCTAAAAGCCTGAAGATAAAATATAACGATTAAATTTGAATGTATTTACTTCTGGAAATGGCAAATCGGAACGTTTTAAAAGTTCTATGAACGCACTGCTCAAAATATCATTCTTGTTCTCATTGGATTTTTCTGGATTGAGGTTACGTTTCAACCATTCACGAGTGTTTTTGAAACTATCTTTGAAAAACATTACAATATTAGAATATCCGTCAAGTTCCATCGAAAAAAGAAAGTGAATTTCAAAAGTTCTATCTACCTGGTTGCGTTTCTAACATATGTTTAAACTGGTTTTTTTCATATTCTACGCTACAAGCGACAATGTCGGGTTTTATTACACCAATGGAGAAATTGGCCATATCCAAAGTCATTAATTCCAAAGTCTTTAATTAAATTTATTCATTAATGCTGCGTATCTTTATGGTAAATGATGAAAAGAATACTAAAAAAAAAAAATTGATTTCAAACTACCTCCATAATCCCCCTGAAAATCTGCACAACATCAGTCATACTGGCTAATTTTTTGATTTGTTCATCGCGAACAGGAGCACAAATTTTACCCATCACCGAAATGACGAAGTCAGCGTACGCCTAAAAAACATTAACAAATCAATACAATTCTAGGTTTAAGATTTTTAAACATTTTGGTAAACCTACTTTGAAATTTAATGTACCATGTTCGGCTTGTTGCTTAATAAGTTCGGTATCCAAGGATTCATTGATTTCCTGTTTTAATTTTGTATGCCTCGGTAACAACAAGGACATGAGAGACTAAAACATAAAGAAGAAAATTATGATGTTTCTTCACCACTATACTATAATTCACATAAGTAAATTTCAAATTCTAATTTTTATTTCGTCAACCGGAAAATATTAACCAGGGAAACAGAAAGGTTATGCATTGAATAATACTAACAATTTTTATATCAGTAAGCAGTGAGAGCGCTTGATCGAAATTTGGTGGATTTTGTTTCAAATTTTCAGCTAAAAGGTCCCAAAATGCCTGATGAACGACATCTTTAACTTTCTTTTCTAAACTAAAACACCATGTCAGTTATTCAGCTAAACTACCCGCGTAATCAATGCTAATAAGCCACAGATATACCTATCTTGAGGGAATTGTAATTTTTCCAATTTAAAATCACTATTTACTGCGATTTCATGGGCAATAGCCATATTCGTAATGCCTCTTGTGGCACCCATCACTTCTTCAAGAAGTACAAAACGAGGAGGAGAAGCCGCTGCGATACCAGGAATGGGAGAATACGGTTCACTTGTTCCTGCACTTATTGTTCTTTGTCTGTCGAATGTGAAATACATTAGATAAAAATTATAGTAAAAGAAATCCGGATGGAAGACACGCCAGAACTTTAGATGCTGTTTACAAACTAGAATATACTGAGGATTTTTCATACCTTTTACCAGATTGCTCTTCTCCACTTTCACTGAGCTGCCTTACTCTTTCTGGAATTTCATTTTCCTTTCTTTCATCGTTGGAATCCATGATTAGAATATTTATGTTGTGGAGTAGTGAATTTGCAAAGCAGAAACTCAATTTCTTACAACATTACGATAATCTGAAGATTAAATTTTGATTCGTTCTTCTACAACGAACTTGAAAAAGTACAAAACCTTCAATTAATCAAGGAAGTACGAACAAAAATATCACGATCGCATCGAATTTTTCACTGCCGAGATTAATAACATTAACAACTAGAAACAAAGTGTTCAACTGTTCACCAGATGATTTTTGTTCTCGCTTTGTTTAACAGATACAGTGTTACCAACAAAAAGTTATACTACTTAAATGAAGGGTAATACGTAATTTACTGATGATCAATTTATTTCTCTATAGAAAATGAAGAGACAAAAAATCATTTGAAAGACTTCGACCATATTGAAACATAACATGTTCTTAGGTGTTCGCATTTCTTAGAAATCTCTTAGAAATAATTATACATAATATTAAAATCATGAATTACTCCACACTGTATTCCAATAATGTACAAAATAAAAAATAAATAGGCGCGTTAATACAAACATTTATAATTATTAATTACATATTTATACCTTATAAAATAAAAGCCTGTAAGTATATAATGCTAGTTGAAAATTGGGGTAATGGAATAAATCATATGATTCAGATGAATATTAAAATGTTCAAATATCCATGCGTAAAATATCACGATTTCATAATGTACTATAACTGCAAAGAAAAGAACAACAAATTAGTAGCATTAGGCAATGTCACGATGTAAATATTTTTCTTCAAACACAAATAAGCAATCATTTTTGGTAAAACATTACTTGATATTATCACTTGGAGAATTGCGAATTCGTTCAAATTGTACATTCGTCAACTCTCTATTCAGTTGAACAAGCTGTCTTTGATAATCAGCTGCTTCGTGCTGACTCTGCTTGAGTTTTTTACCCAAATTTTCCCTGAAATGAAAATTCATTATTGATTTCGAATGTAAAATTAATTTTCGAAAACCTTCTCTTTTCCTTATCTCAATTTACAAACAGCTGAATTTAATTCCTTGCAATGCGAAATTTTTCATCATTTGTAGTGATCAAGTTAAAGATTTTTATTTGCTCAATTCATTTTATTTTTTAATATGAAAAAAAATTGTTTAATAATTTTTGTTCATTACTGGGTAATTTAAGAATAATTATTTTTTGCATCATTGCATAGGTTTTAAAATTCATTTAAAAAAATGTATATACCGTGCGTCCGATTGAACGCCATAAAAGCAAAGCACCAAATTCCTTTTCAATTAACAACCAACTAAATATAACATGTTGATAACACTGATTTCTTTTTTCACAACCAATCATAATGCATTCATAGCCAATAATGTAATATGAAATTATTTTGAAGTATCATAAAAGCGAATTGGCTGTTTTCCCTGTATAGATTCAATCGGACGCACAGTATATATATTTTTTAATTTTTGACATCCAGATACCATAGAAGGCAGTGCTATTGTCATATTTTATTTACTATTTATTCTTCATTGCAGAGGATTAATTTTTTTCGGTGACATGTACACATAGTATTTAATAGGTATTAATGTATTATACTAACAAAGATTCCTGGAGACACTTTATGTTAGCTTTAAGTCCTCGTATTTCTTCTTGTAACTCAGAAACGGATATATCATGCTCAATTTTACTCTTTCTGGTTTCTGAAAGAAGTTTTTCTAACGTAGCTACGTTAATTTTCTCATTAGCTATTTGTTCTTGCAAACAACGATTTTCCGTTTGAAGTCTTAAAAGTTCTTTTTCACTCTGCAAAAAACAATTATAAATGAGACATGAAAAAAATGATTTATTAATCACCAAGTAACACAAGTGTTGATAAATCAATTATTTTTACTCTTTTATTTGACATTTTTATTGATGAAACCGTTGATGAAAGAGTATCCCTTTCTGTATCCATTTGGCAACGTAACTCTTCACAGGAATCTAAAGTATTCTTCAATTTTTCTCTTTGAGCGGTTGAATTAGCAAGTTGAGCTTCGAGGCTAGCGATAGTTTTAGTAAGTTCACTCAACTGAAAATTTTACATTATTCATTTAGGAGCTTACTGAGATAAAGAAAAAATTTACGCAAAAATACGAACTTGTTCTTCGTAACCGCTAATTAGGGCATCTTTATTTTGAATCAAATGCTCCAAATCTACGATTTTAGATTCGGCATTGCGCAAAGCATTGCGGGTTGATCGAGCTTCACTTTCCAGACTATGATTATTGCTTTCAAGTTGCGTAGCTTCAATTGTTAGCGTCCGAAAATGATCCAACATCTCTGATCGTTCTTTATCCTGTCAATCGTGAGTCGTTTTTTACGTTAAAGTTAAGGGTATTTTTTGCAGTTCTTATTCTTAATAACTATTTGACAAATTTTTTTGAAATTTGAAACAATGATAGTTGAAACATTTTTCTTCATTTATACACAAAATAACTAAATATAATTCTACCATTTTAAAGAAAGTTATGAGAAGTGAAACATCTACTTGTTATCACTCAATTTTGATTCAACTTTTTTTCAGGAAATATTTATTTGATCTAAAAGATCCTGCGTAAGATTTTTGAAAATAATATTGATGGAGAGAGTTATTTCAAATTTCAAAGGAAACTGTTCATTACATTACGAAATTCAAGTGCAACCAAAAATGGGCGTTTCACAAGCAAACGCGTACGAAATCGTGTGCGTATAAATGTACCCATACACGAATTATTTTTTTTAAATTCATGAACTTAATTATTATTAAAAAGCACAAACTTTTTGTTGCAGAGTTTCTTCGGCTGCTCGAACTTTAGCGATGTAATCATGCATTTGGATTCGCATTTCTTGCGTTTCTTTCTTTGATTTTTCTACTTCTTTTTTGCAAGAAAGGTAATCTTGAGTTATAGTTGCTAATTCATTTTGCAGTTTTCTTTTACAAACAGAAAATAATAAGTCAAATTAGTTTTTTTTTTTCACTAAACTATCACATTGAAAAAAAATTTCAGTATCTCCCGTGAAATGAAGATACATCAAAATAAAAACTAATGTGATTAAGAAGTTGCCGAATGTCAACACCGAAGGAAGACACATCTAACGATTCAACACTCTGGCATGGGTGAAATGCGATACAATTCTATAATAACGAATCAAGAATTATATACAACGAGGAATAAAGACAAATTATATTGGTGTAAAAATGAAGGAATTTTAACCGTAGACAGGAATATGCAAAAAAGGTATTTATTTACCTATTATCAATTTGTAGACTATCCTTGATTTTTTCCAAATCTTTAACATGATTTCTTAAACGTTCCAATTCTAAAGCAGATTTCCTATAAATCTCTTCGCTACTGCGAATGGCATTTGTGGTGGGAGAGCTGAAAAAAAAAGTAAATTTTACGTTAATTTTCTAATAAAGAAATCAAGTTAAACAAATCAATAATTTCGGGCATACAATTCTATCTGCATGAAATGAATACAATTTTCATGCCTAATAATACCTACAAAAGCAAAAAACGGTATTCCCAGTACTTAATACTATTTCGTACTATGGAATATTCGTTTCGTTTCACCTGAGATAGATATAAATAATCACGAAGTGTTAAAAAAACCCGAGTAACATGCTGAGAAACGTCCGTGTAGATCTCGGAACACAGTATCAACGATAGCTGTGCCGATTACGTAATCAATGGTGACTACAGGAGCCATTAAAAGAAGAGTCGTCCGTGACCCAAAATACAAATAATTCAAACAGCCACTGTCGGAAGCCGGTATTAAAAAATATACACCACTACGATGTTGGATTAAAGCATCGTAAAATACAACTTTTCCGTTAATTCTATTTATGTACTTTCACTATCGCTGTCTTTTCAATTTAAATACCAAAATAACGCTGAATTTGAATTAAGCTTATTTCGCCCAAATGCCAACGTACAGCTGGTTTACTGAGCTGATCGTATGCATAAATACGAGTACCTTCGTAATCGATGTTGAATATTTATCATCATCGTAGGTATAAAACATGTATCTGACGTGAAACTAACATCAATCTAGACCAGCAAACATTAGTATTTATATTTATCGTTTTAACCTCGACTATCGTTTCAACTATGTACTCGTATTCACATCATTGCTTTATTGTTCACTCTTATTGCCGAGGCTGCGACTTTCGTAGAATAAAGCAACGATTTTTCAAGTTCTTCCGATAAAATTAAATAATTTAATGAAAATCACTTTCTGTAGCTGAGTTTTCAACTAAAAATGAGAGCTAGTACAGTCTACAGGATTTAGGAGAGAAAGTTGGGGGGAGGAGGGATTCATATATTTTCATAAATTCGTATCGAGTCATTAGTAATATCAAATGGCTCAGTTCATTAAGATATCCATACACCTGACGACCGATTGAAACTCATAAAGGTATCTCTTAAATTAATTTTTGTAATCATGAAATTTTTCACGAACTGTACAAATCAGGGTTAAAATTTTCATTTCTTTAATTTATTTTATTTTCTGGTAAAAAAAAAATTACCAACATTTTCATTCATTATCGAATAAATGAAGAATTAATTTCTTTTTTAGATACACTCCTTTTGCATCACTGCTAAATTAAAAAAAAAAATTTATTCAAAACAAATAGTTATAACAGAAGTCGGTATTACTATCATATTTCATTTACTCCATTTTGGCATGTATGGAATTTAGCCAGTCCAACCGTTACGTTTTTTTTTCTGACTCATATAGCATTGCATAGCATGGATGAAAATCATTGAAATTTTGAGAGGTGCTGGAAGGGATGTAAATACTTTAAAATTTTCGCCTACGGTCTCATACGAAAGAGCAGTAATGTTAAGGGAAATTTCTTGAGTCTTCTATACCTTCTCACTAAATCTACATATAAAGCTCTAACTTTATATGTACCTACAGGTAGGCTCGGGGAGAGGGGGTGCAGACTGCTCCCCGACCCGGGTTTCTGAGAGGACCCAAAGATCTAAGCTTTAGGTTTTTCATTGGATTTAAAAAAAAAAAAGAAACGAAGACTCTAAAATTATTTTTTGCCCTAGTGCCAATTCTGGCTCTCTTCAGTCCTGTCTATAGGTATTGGAGAAGAAGAGTATTTTTACTTTTAACTATACTTGATAAACATGAGCTCATATGATTATTAAGGATAAACACCACACCATATTCTAAATCCTTTTTTATAAGTATGTTGAAGGGGAGGCGTAGGGGTAATTGTCTTCAAAATGTGGCGCGAAAAATGGAGGCAAAATAATTTTCCATTATCAATAAACAAAAATTATGGGAAACCGACAAGGTTGATTTCATTTCCTTCCGCTAAGACCCCGCTCAATTTCATTAAAATTTCAAAAACTGTTTTCAACAAATCTAGAGATGGTTTGTAAGCTAGGTTCAAATCCTCAGTCTCAAAATGAGCGGAGGAACAACGAAATTTTGAATGGCTGGGACCTGAATTCGAAAACTAATTTCATTGGTCAACTCGTTCTAGGAGTACAGAGTACAATAACGAAAATTGTTTTTGCCATGATCTTGATCCACTTTAGCGTGAGCTTCAACACTTTAATTACGGATCAAAATGTCCAAAAAAATTCAAAAATCTTCAAATTTTGGTCATCACGAATTTTAACCTATACGTATTTTACATTAACACCTATCCCTACCTTTGTACCTATTTTGAGTTTTCTCTTTTCAAATTTGTGTAAATGGTAGGGGGCGGAGGAGGACTAAAATAAAATTTTCAATACTTTTTAATCCATCATAACTTAACACTATATTTATGCATGAAGTTTCAAAAAGATTGGTTGAAAAGTAAACCTGCAACAAGGAATTACAAATTAAAAATTTTCGCTCGTTTGGAAATCTTAAAGCGTATTGCGTGTATTTGTGGTAGTTTATCAGCTGCCGAGCGGTGTTCATACGAGTTGAACACGTTATTTTTCAGACAACGCATCAAATTTATACGATTCGTTCGTTTTCGTCGAAATTTTGGATTTAAGGTTCAGTCAATGAGAAGAAGGTTTTTAAGCAAATCGGAATCCTCAAACCCAAAATGGGTCGGAGGAGAGCCAAATTTCTTCTGAAGGATTTTTAAATTTATTATTTTTTTTTTATCATTAACGTATTTCAGAATAGGAAATAACTTCTTTACGTTACTACTCCTACTCGCCTCGAAGGTACCCTTATCCCTCAAATTTGATAGAAAAGTAGCGCAAAAAAGTGAAAAATCTCCATAATGAACTTCTACCCGAATTTAACTATAGAACACACTTTGCTAAACATATTTGTTTAACACTTGTACACATTTTCAACCTTTTTCATTACATTTCCGGGAAGAGGTAAGTGAAAAAAAAACTTGGGAATTTTTCGAGTTATTGAATTTGTTGACTTTTTTTTTCATATCACTGCTTCGCAAAATACATCATTGTAAAGTATTGCAGTGTACTCGCTTAATGTTATATTGTAAATTTGTTGTTGGACATTTTGTTGAGTATAATGATACAGAGAGGAAAGAGAGGAGATTCGCAAATGGAACCAACACTAGTGATTTCACGTAACAAATGATTCCAAACGAATAACACTCAAATTTCAGCTTCCCTAGTATGTTTAGGAGGGATTTGGAGAAAAAGCCAGAAATTCATGAATCTTCCTTATCTTCTTACCATATGGTAAAATTTACAACGTGGACCTTTTTGTTGGTAACTACAACACCGCCACTTAAATTCAAGTCAAAATGGATCCAAAATGGTGGACTGTAAGAATTTGAGAACGGCTTGAGGATTTTAAGATGGCTAAAATTTGATAAATATGGGCTCGTGCGATCCTGTAAGTAAAATGTATAAATAGTACTACATATGATCCTAAACCCAACTTTTTAGGTTATTTTGAAGGGGATAGATGGGTCTGTTCAGACTCGTTACCATAGATGCGTACAGATGTAAGTGTAAAGTGGTCAACAACAATACCTATGCAAATCGGAACAGCAGAGGTTTTTTTCAAGTAATGAAAGTTTTCTTCAATCATAGTGCATTAAGGAATTAATTTCAAAATTACTTAATTTTTTAGGCATAAATTTTCGATATCGGAATGAGGAATCAAAAACAATAATAATTAATAGGTGAGACACTTTTTAGCTGAGTTTTTAACAAAACGATAGCTATTACAGCCTACCTGATTTGGGAAGGGAAGGTCGGGGGAGGGTGGGGTCTTCAAATCTTTGCGTTTCAGACCATTTGTAATCATCTGGCAAATGTCCAACTTTTTGGTATATATATATATTTTTTTCCCCCACGCGTAGCGCCGGCGAATATTCATAAAATTCGCTCAAAATTTGGTGAGGAACTCTTCTTGAAAATGCGCAGAAGTATTTTTTTTGTTTTTTCGAAAACTTTCAAAATGGCGGATCACTCAAATTTTGAGGGGGCTGGAGAAGAGGCAAATAGCTCAAATTTTTCGTTTTGATCTCATATGAAAGAGTGAGTCACGGACACCAACATATTTAAATTTCAGCTTCCTAAGTGCATTTGAGGCGAGTTAGCAAAAACCGTTTTTGAGAAAATTGCGTTTTTTGTGTCACTCACTTTGCGCAGGCGGTGTGGATAAAATTCGCTCAAAATTCGGTGAGGAACTCTTCTTGCAAATACGCAAAAATAGTTTTTTTTTTTTTCGATAAATTTCAAAATGGCGGATCACTCAAATTTTGAGGGGGCTGGAGAAGGGCAAATAGCTCAAATTTTTCGTTTTTGATTTCATATGAAAGAGTGAGTCACGGATACTAACATATCCAAATTTCAGCTTCTTGAGTGCATATTGAGAGGAGTTAGATCAAAAAACGGCTTTTTGAGGAAGTTTTGAGTCATGAAATTTCTTGAATCTTCCATATCTCCCCACCAAATCAAGTTAAAGTGGTCAAATTTTGTGTGTGAGGTTAGTTGGTGACCACAATATGACCTCTTGAATTTGGATCAAAATGGATTCAAAATGGCGGATTATCAAAATTTTGAGTAGAGCTTGAGGAGCCTCAAGTTGGTAAAAATGTAATTAATATGAATTCATATGGTTATTGGGGATAAGTTGTATACTATATCCCGAATTCACTTCCATACATGATGTTGGAGGGGGAAGGCGGGGTTACCAACCTAAAATAGTGGTGGGGGTACAGGAGGGGTCGAAAATTTTTTATTGCTGTGTCATATGATAAAATGAGCCCAAGTGACAAACGTATTTTGATTTTAGCTTCTCAGTGATTTTGGAGGGGAGTTAGAGCAAAAAACGGCTTTTGGAGGGGAAATTGCTGCAGGAAATTTCATGAATCTTCCATATCTCATCACCAAATCGGCCTAGAATGGTCAAACTTTGTGTGTAGGATTAGTTTGTGACCAGAATATAACCACTTAAATTTGAGTCAAAATGGATCCAAAATGGCGGATTTACAAAATTTGAAGATAATTTGAGGACCCTCAAATAGTTATAATTTGAGAAATATGCGTTCGCATGATTATTTCATGGCAAGAAATACTACATTTGTGTCAAATTGAACTTCTTAAGTGTTTTTGGAAAGGATAGGGTAGGGGTTTTCAGACTTGGTATTGGGTGTGGCCTGTAGTGATGAACGGTTGAGCGTGGTTATTACTAAATCAAAACAAGCCCCAGTTAAAAACTCAGCTCCAGTAATGCGGCATGGCTGCTTACGTTTTTATTTTTTTATTTGAACTTTAGTATCTGGAGAAGAACTTTCCAATATTTGCCAACACAAATTAGAAATATAAAGATACTTATTTAATTCGATATTGCAATTTTATCAATAATTACTCAATGTTACTATGATAGACCACGAAGTTGTATGCGTACCAGCATAATTTGAAAGTAATAACTCGAACATGTCTATAGGTGAAGTATAAGGTGCAATGTACAAATTGTACATGGATCATGGAATGTAGCCGGTATACCGGGCATACTTTTACTTAATACTAAACGAATATTAATACCTCATTCATTAATAACGCTAGTTGATATAGATTAAATTTTTCACTTATTTTTCTACAATACGGTGTCAGTATGTAAGTATATCTATAATATGCGCTCGTAGTTTATGTATTAAAACTACGTATACACTTATATAGTAGACGAACTTGGTATAGGTACGAAACAATGTTACTCTTTTATATAACACCTACATTGGGCGATTTGTGATGGTAGTCGGCGTATATATGTACCCGCATTCATGAAATATATACGAAATAAAATGAAATAATGAAAAAGAGAGAGAAAAAAACAACGCTATTAACTACCATACGGCGCAACTGGGTTTTCGATACCAAATTAATAAATAAAGTCGCCGTAAAGCGTGTATGCAAAATTAAATCATTGTATAAGTGCATATATTACGCATTCTAATCAATTAGGTCGTGTCTCAAACAAAAGCAGAAAATTGTACCTACGGGGAAAAAAAAATCATCCTGTCACTATGATCGAACGTATCTTTACGCTTCAACGTAAATCTATTCGAAATTATCAATGATATACCGAAAAATATTTACACCTCAGGTTACGCAAGTCCAGAGGCATTCGGATGCACGATATAATCTGCAGTCAATGTGAATCGTTCGTGCTCAATAGAACAAAGTAAGTCCACATTATGTAAATGGGGTACTGCGCAATTTTTCTGATCGACCATTATTTTCCCTTTAACAGTGAGCTAATTTCGATGATAGCATAGTGATACAGCATTTTAAAGTACTCGTATATGGTTTATTTTGGTAAGTAAGTGAGTAAGTACATATAATTTAGCAAGACATTACGCGATTGCAAAGGTATGTTTAGTAGTTACTAGGTAGTAGCAGCTATAGGTATCTGTCAGTGTTGTTTTACTCGAGCATAAATTTGAACAAAAGCAGAATGAATAGCAGACAACAAGACAACAGATATCATCGAATAGGGCCACTTCTTAGCCATCGAATTCGTCAATGAATCGAACTTGGAAGTATTTGTAATTAAAACTCGTTGCGGTTAGATTACCTAAGGCTTTACTTCCGTCGTTTCGACCGACTTACTCGTACTTAGCATTTCCTGGACATATGCACATGCAGCGTGATGTTTACGTTATTGAGTGAAAGGACCACGGATGGGTGATGCAGAAGGGAGATGGAGTTGAATAAATACGTACATCGCATCGTGTCACTGAGGAAGCTCGTATCGTTGGCTATTAAAATTTCAGAAGAAAAACTACGCGAAGACGATGCGACGTTAATGGAAATTTTTTTGGAAATTATGTTCGTTATCAATGGCGAACTTAAACACGGAACACAACTCGGGTCTCCGATTAATTAAAATTAACGATAAATGCGAAGTCGTTATAAAAATAAAAGACAGTTTCATGACTGCATTTACCAATTACGAATAGCGTGTTAACACCGGTGATAATTAATGAAGCCGGTCAATGAAATATGAAGGTTATTAGATGACATCGCCTGATGAGACTGTACAAGTAGAATGCAATGGTGCGCGCGCTCGAGATGATAATATATTCACACTTCTTAATTCGCTGGTAATCGGCATTGTCTGCGGCTGTACGCTACTAACGTACGAGCGATTTGCTGATTAATTGCAGATGCTTTGTAACGCGCAAGTTCGCGACAAATTTTACCTCCTGCCTTGAAAACGAAAGTGAAATTTCAACATTTTTCGTCCATCTCTCGTCAACGAAGACTAATTATTTCATAATTACTTTACAGCGATGTTGTCGGAATTATCGTCGTTTTTAATATTACGGTAACGTTTGAAAAAAAAAAGCAATTTTCCTATATTTCCGTGAACTGGATACCAACAACACTCATCTATTATACTTTAGATTCTGTGCTCGAAGAAATTTTCAAGAAACGAGTAAAAATTTTACTTGCAAGACGAACTTACGGAATTATACTTTCGAATGATTCAAGTTCGCCAAAACTTCTATGTTTACTCTTTCGAGGTGAATGCGAGGAATTCAAGTTTCCAAAAAGATCTCGTCTATAGTACATCAGAACTATCTAAGTTCTTTAAAATTTTATCTCTAAATTTAGGCGCCATGCCAGCTATCTTCGGAATTTCCATCTCATGACAACTTTGTTAGCAGAAAATGAGGGAAAAAATTTAATTCCAGGTACGGGTATCGAAAAACATTTTTCAACCCAAATACAAGGAGGAAGGTCAAAATATCTTCGTTTGAAATTTTGAATATATTAAATAGATTAATTTGAAAACTTGAACGAGAAAAAAATTTCTGCGTTAAAATTAGAAATTTGATTTTTTTGGTTAAAAAAAAAAAAAAGCTTGAAAACGAGTAAAATAGAGAAATGTGCGTGAAAAAGAGTAAAGCTAACCAAATTTAAATATGCGCCAACATATGCAGCTCATTTTACTCCAAATTTTATGAACCATAAAGAAAACACTATCTGTTCTTTGCGCGTAACGTATGAACGCGAGTAGAAGTAGGTACGTGTTTTTTTTTTTTTTTATTGTAAAATGAAATAATTTATCGATTTTTGATTTTTTGGGTGGTCAAGGAGGAGGTAAAATAGACTTGGAGAAGCGAAATACCTTAATCCAATGCTGACCTACGCCGTAGCAGAAAAATAATGGGTGAAAAATTTTGAATCATTACCAACAGAGCGTGCGTATTCTATAATTAATTTCATATCAAAAACCAGTTATCATCGACGAAATTCAAACAAAAAGAGAATTTCAATTACATAAATCTGCGACATAACGAAGAACCGAATCCCTCCGGAAGAGAGCTACGGCGACGATTATAGCGTGAAACTGATTTCACTCTAATGATGAAGCTTTTGCTATTCGATTAATATACGAACGCGAGAAACGTTGAAAAGTGATTTCGCATAGCTCATTCGCTAATAAAGTGATAAAAGACAGAAATCGAATATTACAACAGTTCGATAATGCGTTCTCCAGTCGCCGCTATTATTTCGTGCATGATGCGACATTCGTATTTACGCCATGTACCGGCATAAAAGTAAATTTCATAAAATATGTTCGCGATAAAAATATACGTATACGTTATGCACTAATGTTACTACGTTACGAAAACAAACAGTTTGAGAAGTTTGAAATAAAACATTAGTAGCGCAATATGTGAGTGCTAGTTCGTCCGGAGTCCTTTGTACTCGTAGGTTTCATCGTTCGTGTACACATCAGTTCGAAGAATAAAAGAGGTACGTATCCAAAATTGTTTAGGTACTCACATAGGTATATAGAATTGAGATTCGTTTAAGTAGAACTAGAGTTACGTGGTTACACTGTAGGCCATTGCTAATAAAAATAGTTAATTATAATAATTAGATCGACTACCGAATCATTTCCGCTCAAAAAGTCAAGCTTCAATTTCAGAGTACGATTGAACATAAAAAAAAAAAATGATTTATCAATTATTCTTTTCATATTTATTCAGTGTGTTTGTTTATCCACTTTCCTTATGGTTCAAAAAAGTTCAGTATTTCCTTTCATAGGGCAGCTTGTAGCGCAACGTACCCGTAAGTGGTAACCATAATTTGATTACGGCAAAATAACTGCTCCGTTATAAGATTACCAACTATACGAGAGCTCATCCTGAAATGACCTACTACTGAAAACGATCGCACTGACGTTTTGCATCAAAACGCCTGAAATCATGATCGAAACTAAATACACTGTAACCAGGGAAAACACGTGAAAAAACCTCAATGTACGTCTGTCGACTTCAAAAAAAAACATATCATTTCCGCTGGATGACCTTCCGAGCATACCGCATTAATATTCAAATTATAACGTCACAATGATACGATTAAATGTGATTTTTACTTTCATTTTCGTTCATAAACTCGAGATGTCTGATTACCGAATACCTTTTACCTATGCTCGTTTCAACGGACACGAATCCTAATTATTACGCGTATGCTGCATAGTTTTGTTGATTGTTCAATATCTTTACGAGCACATACTATATATATATAATTATATAGATATAGTTTTAGTCATAGTGGTGCCCGTTTTTAACGTTGTGGTGGCCAAATTGGGCGCCACAAGGTCTTTAAGCTAAAAACTATCAGAAAATGATCGTCTCACCCCTCTGGGTCCACAGCTGAAGTTTTAGGGGTGGGCACTACAATGACTATATTTATATATTAAAAATGAAACCCTTTATAAATACTGGAATTTATGGTGTATATGCCTTGTGGTGCCCGATATGGAATCCTCAGAAGACACTTTCTTTGTGGTGCCCGGCATATGGCTGGGCGCCTCATAGTTCAAAATATGCAAGGGCACCATAAGATATTGAATACGAATATTCATATATACGTACATAGTCCACTCCAAACTCCAAAATCCCCAGTTCGCACGATAGCAATTTTTAGACTACAACTATTACAGCCCAACTAATTTGGGAATGACAAGTAGGACATATCGTTGCCTTTCAAGCCATTTATAATCATGCGGTAAATACGTAACTTTTTGGTATATTACCTATATCTTTATATATTATGCAAATTTTTTTACCCTAGAATATACTCCAAGTAAATACGCAAAACTAATATTTTTTGGATTTTCAATACGACTCAAAACGGTGTTTCAATCCAATTTGGAGAAGCGCTGGGTGAGCACAAATAACAAAAATTTTTTGATCATAAGTTATGCGATAGAATTAGCAGCGTGCACCAACGTCCCAAGCAAATTTGCTGTGGACGCAGCTTTTAAAAAAGCTAAGTCATTAAGGCTATGCTTTAGGAACGTTATCGGTGTGAATGAATCATGCAAACAAACTGAATCGTTCATATAAGGAATTGAGTTTTGTTTAAATTTTAAAGTACTGTAAAATTTTCAAAATGAATTAATCAATAAATTACCATTCTAAAATGAACGATACTGATGAATTCATCCTCAATAAAATTTATCTATTTTCAGTCAACTTTGAAAGGATATAGCTGCTTGAATTTTCAATCAATTCCAAAAATTTGTTCACTAATGTCTTCTTCAAAATCAGGAGAGTGCCGGTATACATCAAAATTAGTAATTAATCATTTGAAGTAGTTTTAGGGATGCTCAAAGTTCTTTGAAATTCATCATTTCAATCACTTTGTAATTTCATTAATAATATCGCTACACGTGGGTCGCCTAAAATGAATAATAAAAAATAAATAAAAAAACGTAAGCAGCCATGCCGCATTACTGGAGCTGAGTTTTTAACTGGGGCTTGTTTTGATTTAGTAATAACCATGCTCAACTGTTCATCACTACAGGCCACACCCAATACCAAGTCTGAAAACCCCTACCCTATCCTTTTCAAAAACACTTGAGAAGTTGAATTTGGCACAAATGTAGTATTTCTTGCCATGAAATAATCATATGGACACATATTTCTCAAATTATAACTATTTGAGGGTGCTCAAATTATCTTCAAATCTTGATAATCCGCCGTTTTGGATCCATTTTGACTCAAATTTAAGTGGTTATATTCTGGTCACAAACTAATCCTACACACAAAGTTTGACCATTCTAGGCCGATTTGGTGATGAGATATGGAAGATTCATGAAATTTCCTGCAGCAATTTCCCCTCGCAAAGCCGTTTTTGCTCTAATTCCCCTTCAAAATCACTGAAGAAGCTAAAATCAAAATACGTTTGTCACTTGGGCTCATTTTATCATATGACACAGCGATAAAAAATTTTCGACTCCTCCTGTACCCCACCACTATTTTAGGTTGGTAACCCCGCCTTTCCCCCTCCAACATCATGTATGGAAGTGAATTCGGGATATAGTATACAACTTATCCCCAATAACCATATGAATTCATATTAATTACATTTTTACCAACTTGAGGCTCCTCAAGCTCTACTCAAAATTTTGATAATCCCCATTTTGAATCCATTTTGATCCAAATTCAAGAGGTCATATTGTGGTCACCAACTAACCTCACACACAAAATTTGACCTCTTTAACTTGATTTGGTGGGGAGATATGGAAGATTCAAGAAATTTCATGACTCAAAACTTCCTCAAAAAGCCGTTTTTTGATCTAACTCCTCTCAATATGCACTCAAGAAGCTGAAATTTGGATATGTTAGTATCGGTGACTCACTCTTTCATATGAAATCAAAAACGAAAAATTTGAGCTATTTGCCCCTCCTCCAGCCCCCCTCAAAATTTGAGTGATCCGCCATTTTGAAATTTATCGAAAAAACAAAAAAACTATTTTTGCGTATTTGCAAGAAGAGTTTCTCACCGAATTTTGAGCGAATTTTATCCACACCCGCCTGCGCAAGGCGAGTGACACAAAAAACGCAATTTTCTCAAAAACAGGTTTTCGCTAACTCGCCTCAAAATGCACTTAGGAAGCTGAAATTTAAATATGTTGGTGTCCGTGACTCACTCTTTCATATGAGATCAAAAACGAAAAATTTGAGCTATTTGCCTCTTCTCCAGCCCCCTCAAAATTTGAGTGATCCGCCATTTTGAAAGTTTTCGAAAAAACAAAAAAAATACTTCTGCGCATTTTCAAGAAGAGTTCCTCACCAAATTTTGAGCGAATTTTATGAATACTCGCCGGCGCTACGCGTGGGGGAAAAAAAATATATATATACCAAAAAGTTGGACATTTGCCAGATGATTACAAATGGTCTGAAACGCAAAGATTTGAAGACCCCACCCTCCCTCGACCTTCTCTTCCCAAATCAGGTAGGCTGTAATAGCTATCGTTTTGTTAAAAACTCAGCTAAAAAACAAAATAGATAAATCAACCTGAAACAATCAAAGTAACAGTCCTGGAGATATTTCATTCCGCATTCATGTAAACAAAACGCATAGCTTCGACTTTCTTGAATCGTAATTGAACTAGAAAGCTCAAGCTTTGTACGTATGGTAAGATGCAGATCATAATGTACCCTCTATAATAGTTTGGGTCATAATGCTTTCAAAATGGTGGATAGACAAAATTTGAGAAAGGCCTGAGGGACTTCAAATAATTCATAATTTCGTATTAGGAGTACAGTTGTAACAAAAAAGGAAGATTGTGGTTCAAACCCCTAAGAGCTTTTATAGTGTAAGTACATATATTGTACAATGAACAATGCACGTACGTAACATATCAATGAAGTAATGAATTTCGAGACAAATGATACAGAATAAATTAAAACTGCGACTGAATGGATTAAATTCTATCTTTTACTTATATTTTAAAATTTCTATCATTGTATTAGATCGTTTGAACACTATTTCTTTATGATTTGATCCTTTTCTCTTCTTTTGAAGAATTATTGTAAGAAGTTTCACAGACAGGTAGGGGGAAAGTACAAAATTCACGGAAGACACTGCATATACGTATACAATAATCCCTCTCCCCCCAAGAGGAAATGCCTATTAACGTCACAACCGAAAGGTACTTCTCATTGTATTGAAAAAGCCCAAACTTCGTAAGTAGAGTTTGCTGGTAACTAAAATATGACCTCTTGAATTTGGATCAAATGGATCGAAAATGGATGACGGTTAAGCCCCTTATAGTCGCACCCTGGTCATTTCGACCAATCTTTTCGGTTGTAGCTTCTAATGGTTTATCTTATATACACTTGACTGATAATGCTGTTTCAACACTGAGAAAGACAATTGAGAAGAAGAAGACAGAAATTTTTTTGCAAAACTTTATTCTAGCCAATTTTTTTCATGAATAAAAATCTCATTTTGAAAAAAAAATAGCAGTAGATAAATTGTTTTGCTTAACTAATTTTGTCACTTGGGCGCTGGGAACAAGTAGTCACCTAGTATCAGGGCGCAACTTATTCACTATACACGGTCGAAGTGACCAGGGCGCGACTTATTTACTATACACGGTCGAAATGACCAGGGCGCGACTATCATCCCTTTATGGTCGAAGTGACCAATGGTGCGACTATTGAGGGGTTAACGTTTGAGGAATGTTTGAAGAAACCGCAAAACCTGAAAACTGGTAAGTACGTATAATATCGTGTGATTTCTGCGGTAAAAAATTACCACAAATCCCGAGCTCAACTTTTTAGGTAGTTTTGAAGATGCGTGAGGAGTTTGAGCATCAGCACTAGGCGTGGGTGTAAACATTTTTATCTTACGTTCACGTAGTTGCGAATGATTTTTAGGCCGTTGATTACGATGCGTAATGACCGATTTTCAAGATAAATTATCCGAAATACATATGGCATTGCAGTTTATCACGCGTACATGGAATTCTTGCATGACGTAAGACGTATTCGGCGAACGGTTGTACACATATGTTTACGAAAAATACCAGCATAGTTGACTGGAACGCAATGTGACGTACGAGTTGAGGAAATTTTGTAAAAAGAATCCGGTTAATTTGGACACATGGACAGAGAAGCGTACCGAACATTAGGCGGCGATGGCAATGACATTAACATACATTCCGACGCCAAAAAAAAAAACACACAGCGTAATTTGGTTGATGGGTGATTTGGAATTCAAATGCTGTAACCTAGCGGCGGCGTTCGTCTGAAATAATAATAAGGAAAGAATAATCCCGGTTACGTAACCTCTACCATCTCTCGAGGAACTATAGGTGGTGTATGGGACAGTGGGAGTCGTTGTACCGCCAATGATAAAAGGTGCTAAGGTCAGAACGCTATATTCGACCGCTAAAGTCGAAAGCAAATCGTCGGTGACTGCAGCAGGAAATCCCGCGTACGTCGATATTTCTTCGAGGATCGAGGAGGACGGTGACGGCGTATGTTTGCGATTACCACACCACACACTACACAGGCACACCGCGTACGACGCATAGTAGAAGGGAATATACAATACAGATACGCTGACTCCTCTATATGACACATGCGATTCGGCTTACGCGTGAAATAGCCGGCATACGGTGCCTTATTAGTTATTACTACTTAAACGGACGTAGTGATTATTCAAGTATTATACGTACTTCGAGTATAATAAGTGTGAAGGTGTAATTAATTTTACATCGTTGGTGCGCTTTATGGTTTTCGCGTTAAACGACTGTGCAATAAGTTTTTATGTATTTATATCGATATTTTTTATTCTGTAAGTTTTTTGAAGTGCCTTGGACCACCGAAACAGCGTAATCACACGGTAATGTTGTTGATCATTATGTAGGGCGCTTTTTTTATTTTTCATCTTTTTTTTTGGCGAATTTATTTCAATTTTTTTTTAACATAAATTTACGAACAACAGACGAATGGTGAATGCATCCTTTTATTTTTATATATTAATTTCTGAAACATTCAAAACCACGTGTAGCAATACAGGTAATGTGTGCATGTAGCGCCATCCTACCAATAAAACAAAAAATCAAGATATGAAAGCAAATGTTTCAAATTTGAAAATTCTTAAATTTCAATAGAAAAATATTATCACATACGATGAAATTTAATAAATTTATTATATCATTTCACATATAAATGTTTTCATTTCAAAACATTAATCAATGCAATTTTCGATAATAGGTTATATAATTTATTTTATAACATATTATACATTCACGCATATTTCATATCAAAAAATTTCCGTATTGCATTTCCATGGGGCTACCAAAATAAAAATTGGAAATTCGCGCTTTTTTTCACTCATTTTTGAGATTGTGACAAAAATAAAAGCAAGAAATTACCACTTCTTCAAACATAAAAAAAAGCCAAGAAATGGAATGTGAAAAAGGTAATCATACGTATATAATTGTGGTGATATCCTGATTTATTTTCTATATCGAAAAAATGTTCTACAAGCTGCGCTTCAAGGAGTGGCATTTTTTCACTGTTTACTCCTGTAAGTTACCCGTATTATCATCTTTATTAATGTATAAGGAAATAATCGAAAACCTTTTTAAATATTCTCAAACCATAAATTTTAGTATTAAACTGATGCATAATTATGTGTATAGCAAGTCACGTAGAAATTACAACAAATGAAAAAATAAACAATTATGCAAAATCCGCTACCCAATTTTCCCTTATCACCGCCGATATCAATTTAAAGTATAAACATTTTTTTCATCAAAATCGAACTTGCAAAACGACCAAACATTTGTATAACAAAATCCCAAAACAAACTTTTTCAACATAAAAAATCTATAAAATTCTGAAAAAATTTATCTAGTTAAATCGCTCAGGAAAATAAGGATAACTAGACACCGAAATGGACACACTAAATTTAGCCACAAGGCCCCCAACCACCTCTTTCATAAAGCCCCTTAACTCTTATGCCAATTTTGTAATATCGAACGAGTCTCAGTCCGACATATTCTTTTTGAATAAGCTTAACCTCAAAGAAATTCGCGACCCATTCCCACAACCTTGTCGAATCCAAAAAATCTTATCCTTCATAGACACAATAAAATATGCATGAATGGCAAATATAACTGAAATTCCTCGACACTGGGCGTAACAATCCTGGCAATTATGCACGTGCAGTTTCATATAATGGAAAAAATCGTAATATTTTATAATTCAATTAAAACTAGAAAAAAAAATCATCAAATCACTTGAAACTATATTGTCAGTGTTACCAACACTATACTGAATAAGAGTCGACAATACGTGGAAATTCGAAATAAAATTAATTAAAAAATCAAAATTTCAAAAATGCACTCGTAAATCCTTGGAGGTAAATGCTAGCAATCAGCGTTTTTAGAAGAAACAGGGGATATAGTACATCAGAAATAACGAAATTTCATATGAAATTTCAATCAGACAGTGACTTCTCAGCAAATAATGATAAAAAAAAATGTACTTTTTGGCACAATTATCGAGGATTTATCTCGAGAAATATTGCAATTGGAGTCAGGGACGTACCGAAAAGGGGGAGGGGGGAGCTTCTCCCCCTTGGCTTTTAGAAAGTTGGTAAATTTGGAGTTTTTAGCATAAAGTTGGTAAACTTGACCACTAGCGCAGTATTATTACAGCAATTTTTAAATTTTTTAAGACTAACAAGACTGTGACATCGTATTTATTTAACATCTTATTTTCTTGGAGCAAAAAAAAAAAAAAAAAGTCAACAGTTGGTAAAATTTCATGGTATTAGTTGGCAATTTTTGCTTTTCTCCCCCTCCCTCCCCCCCCCCGAAGAAGGTCCTCGGTACNAAAAAAAAAATAGCAGTAGATAAATTGTTTTGCTTAACTAATTTTGTCACTTGGGCGCTGGGAACAAGTAGTCACCTAGTATCAGGGCGCAACTTATTCACTATACACGGTCGAAGTGACCAGGGCGCGACTTATTTACTATACACGGTCGAAATGACCAGGGCGCGACTATCATCCCTTTATGGTCGAAGTGACCAATGGTGCGACTATTGAGGGGTTAACGTTTGAGGAATGTTTGAAGAAACCGCAAAACCTGAAAACTGGTAAGTACGTATAATATCGTGTGATTTCTGCGGTAAAAAATTACCACAAATCCCGAGCTCAACTTTTTAGGTAGTTTTGAAGATGCGTGAGGAGTTTGAGCATCAGCACTAGGCGTGGGTGTAAACATTTTTATCTTACGTTCACGTAGTTGCGAATGATTTTTAGGCCGTTGATTACGATGCGTAATGACCGATTTTCAAGATAAATTATCCGAAATACATATGGCATTGCAGTTTATCACGCGTACATGGAATTCTTGCATGACGTAAGACGTATTCGGCGAACGGTTGTACACATATGTTTACGAAAAATACCAGCATAGTTGACTGGAACGCAATGTGACGTACGAGTTGAGGAAATTTTGTAAAAAGAATCCGGTTAATTTGGACACATGGACAGAGAAGCGTACCGAACATTAGGCGGCGATGGCAATGACATTAACATACATTCCGACGCCAAAAAAAAAACACACAGCGTAATTTGGTTGATGGGTGATTTGGAATTCAAATGCTGTAACCTAGCGGCGGCGCGTTCGTCTGAAATAATAATAAGGAAAGAATAATCCCGGTTACGTAACCTCTACCATCTCTCGAGGAACTATAGGTGGTGTATGGGACAGTGGGAGTCGTTGTACCGCCAATGATAAAAGGTGCTAAGGTCAGAACGCTATATTCGACCGCTAAAGTCGAAAGCAAATCGTCGGTGACTGCAGCAGGAAATCCCGCGTACGTCGATATTTCTTCGAGGATCGAGGAGGACGGTGACGGCGTATGTTTGCGATTACCACACCACACACTACACAGGCACACCGCGTACGACGCATAGTAGAAGGGAATATACAATACAGATACGCTGACTCCTCTATATGACACATGCGATTCGGCTTACGCGTGAAATAGCCGGCATACGGTGCCTTATTAGTTATTACTACTTAAACGGACGTAGTGATTATTCAAGTATTATACGTACTTCGAGTATAATAAGTGTGAAGGTGTAATTAATTTTACATCGTTGGTGCGCTTTATGGTTTTCGCGTTAAACGACTGTGCAATAAGTTTTTATGTATTTATATCGATATTTTTTATTCTGTAAGTTTTTTGAAGTGCCTTGGACCACCGAAACAGCGTAATCACACGGTAATGTTGTTGATCATTATGTAGGGCGCTTTTTTTATTTTTCATCTTTTTTTTTGGCGAATTTATTTCAATTTTTTTTTAACATAAATTTACGAACAACAGACGAATGGTGAATGCATCCTTTTATTTTTATATATTAATTTCTGAAACATTCAAAACCCACGTGTAGCAATACAGGTAATGTGTGCATGTAGCGCCATCCTACCAATAAAACAAAAAATCAAGATATGAAAGCAAATGTTTCAAATTTGAAAATTCTTAAATTTCAATAGAAAAATATTATCACATACGATGAAATTTAATAAATTTATTATATCATTTCACATATAAATGTTTTCATTTCAAAACATTAATCAATGCAATTTTCGATAATAGGTTATATAATTTATTTTATAACATATTATACATTCACGCATATTTCATATCAAAAAATTTCCGTATTGCATTTCCATGGGGCTACCAAAATAAAAATTGGAAATTCGCGCTTTTTTTCACTCATTTTTGAGATTGTGACAAAAATAAAAGCAAGAAATTACCACTTCTTCAAACATAAAAAAAAGCCAAGAAATGGAATGTGAAAAAGGTAATCATACGTATATAATTGTGGTGATATCCTGATTTATTTTCTATATCGAAAAAATGTTCTACAAGCTGCGCTTCAAGGAGTGGCATTTTTTCACTGTTTACTCCTGTAAGTTACCCGTATTATCATCTTTATTAATGTATAAGGAAATAATCGAAAACCTTTTTAAATATTCTCAAACCATAAATTTTAGTATTAAACTGATGCATAATTATGTGTATAGCAAGTCACGTAGAAATTACAACAAATGAAAAAATAAACAATTATGCAAAATCCGCTACCCAATTTTCCCTTATCACCGCCGATATCAATTTAAAGTATAAACATTTTTTTCATCAAAATCGAACTTGCAAAACGACCAAACATTTGTATAACAAAATCCCAAAACAAACTTTTTCAACATAAAAAATCTATAAAATTCTGAAAAAATTTATCCTAGTTAAATCGCTCAGGAAAATAAGGATAACTAGACACCGAAATGGACACACTAAATTTAGCCACAAGGCCCCCAACCACCTCTTTCATAAAGCCCCTTAACTCTTATGCCAATTTTGTAATATCGAACGAGTCTCAGTCCGACATATTCTTTTTGAATAAGCTTAACCTCAAAGAAATTCGCGACCCATTCCCAACAACCTTGTCGAAATCCAAAAAATCTTATCCTTCATAGACACAATAAAATATGCATGAATGGCAAATATAACTGAAATTCCTCGACACTGGGCGTAACAATCCTGGCAATTATGCACGTGCAGTTTCATATAATGGAAAAAATCGTAATATTTTATAATTCAATTAAAACTAGAAAAAAAAATCATCAAATCACTTGAAACTATATTGTCAGTGTTACCAACACTATACTGAATAAGAGTCGACAATACGTGGAAATTCGAAATAAAATTAATTAAAAAATCAAAATTTCAAAAATGCACTCGTAAATCCTTGGAGGTAAATGCTAGCAATCAGCGTTTTTAGAAGAAACAGGGGATATAGTACATCAGAAATAACGAAATTTCATATGAAATTTCAATCAGACAGTGACTTCTCAGCAAATAATGATAAAAAAAAATGTACTTTTTGGCACAATTATCGAGGATTTATCTCGAGAAATATTGCAATTGGAGTCAGGGACGTACCGAAAAGGGGGAGGGGGGAGCTTCTCCCCCTTGGCTTTTAGAAAGTTGGTAAATTTGGAGTTTTAGCATAAAGTTGGTAAACTTGACCACTAGCGCAGTATTATTACAGCAATTTTTAAATTTTTTAAGACTAACAAGACTGTGACATCGTATTTATTTAACATCTTATTTTCTTGGAGCAAAAAAAAAAAAAAAAAGTCAACAGTTGGTAAAATTTCATGGTATTAGTTGGCAATTTTTGCTTTTCTCCCCCTCCCTCCCCCCCCGAAGAAGGTCCTCGGTACGCCCCTGATTGGAGTAAAAACCAACACGCTCCATTTTTTAGATGAAATGTCAGCCAAGACTAAACAATTCCTTATTAACAAATTTACACAAAATTTTTATTCAACGTGTTGATTTTTGTACGGTTTTTTGCATATTTATCTTTATAGATATGAGGTTTACAAAAAAAATTATAATGAATTAAATTATTTTACGTTTAATTTTCTACAAAAAAGGTTTAATCCATTTTTAACAAAGCTGCATTCAAAAGTCAGAAAATGTAAGTAGATATCTGCGTCCTGCTGTATAAACATTTTTTTTTATTTTTAATCAGCGTTTCTCCTATTTATCCCGAATTAATAGGCTTTCAATTTTCAACAGAAATCATTACATTTAATTATTTTCTTCGGTTAGCCGTCAAAAACTACCAGCTTTGATAGAACAAATTAATTTTTTCAATATGTAGGATGATTTTTGGCATTGAAGTGTCAATAACAACAGTAATAAAAACGATAAATAGGTAAACAAAGGAATAAACAAAATAATAAATAGATAAATAAATGAATATAGATACCTAAATGAATAGAGAAAGAAAGAAAGAAAGAAAGAAAGAGAGAGAGAGAGAGAGAGAGAGAGAGAGAGAGAGAGAGAGAGAGAGAAAGAGCAAAGTCGAAACGTTTAAAATTGGTTTGCCTGGCGGGTACGTTATTTCGACATGCTTCGAATAATTCGAGTCAACGTTTACAGAATAAATTCGTAATTAATCCGATCACATTTTTATAACCGATTCACGAAGTTCGATCGGGGAACCATTCACCTCGGTCATACCGTTTACCAACTTCCTATGTATCTATGTATGGCTGTTAGCCGTAGGCGAACGTTCGTTTAAAGACTTTATTACCTAATCTTTATTATTCAATATGTATAAAACGAAAAGAAAACTTAATTCCACATAGCGAAGTATAGCATACGTACTACTGCCACAACTTCCACACCAGAACAACTTGACCGGCCCATAATCGTTTTACGTAATCAAAACAATTCTTTCTGAACATTTTAACGTCATTGCAAACACGAGCCAACGCCAGCCGTAGTTTAAATAGCTATTCTTCGTGTTCACGTTGTGTTATTTTCAATTCCGTTAGCAACCGGTAAGATCGATCTAGTTCTGGTCGATAATACTAAATCGCCGAGAGCGTGGTTACATCGAAGGTCGTACTCGTAGGCACCGAAGAAGAATTTTGGTGTACATTTGACAATTTTATAACACTTAGGAATCGATGCTTGACTCGTGAAAGAATGAACAAAACGAACTCGAACCTTTAATACTGAATTTTTTTTCAGATTTTAAAATGGTGACAACGATCCATAAATCTGGTTACACAGTTTTGGCGACTGTATTACTAACGGTGCAAGGAGCTGTAGTACCTCCACCTTGGGCTGATCCTACGTACAACCCTTGCGCCTCGCAACCCGGTGGTTGGCAATTAATATATTGGCCTCCGGATAAAAAATGCTATCGAATATTTACTCGCGGTTACCCGTGCCCGGAAACGATGGAATTGAGCCCGGGTCCCGATAAAGGTACGCCCGAGTGTAACTGTCCGCCTGGCACCGCTCAAAGCGCCCGAGATTCGCGATGTTACACGTTATTTGAGAAAGAACCTTGCGACAGCGGCGAGTTCTTCGCGCCGGCTAATATCAAGTAAGAATACTTAACTATAGTTGTACTGTAGGGTCACGCGAATTATATGTATACGTGTACAGTAGACATGTGTAGTATATAGATGTAGCTATATGTGTACACCTATTCAAATCACAGACTAGACGAAAAGATATATTTACGACATTAATTTACATACAATACTATAACATACGCTTTATACAGTATCATGTACTCGTACATAGGTATACTTACAATCATAATGCTACACCAGTATTAGGATACATGTACGCACACGCATTTCCTATAAATCGCCCATAAGCTTATCATGAACTTGTATCGTATTGCACAGTACATTGTTTGTACCTTTGAATATTCTCGTTAAACTAAATAATCACAACACGTTATCTTTTCGAACTATTAACCAAATGACCAGAACAGGTCGAGGAAGATGGGGAACATGTCAAAAAGCCGAACCATGCGCCGAAGCAGGACACTTATTATGGCCTAAAGACGGACGTTGCTATCCGAGAAACGCGCGTGGACCTTGTCCAGAAGGTCGATTATTTATTGCGAGCGCCGAAAGTGCAGCGATCGGTAAATGCGGGTGCGAAAATTCCGGAGAATTGGCTCAGTATTACTGGACGCCTACTGGAACATGTCACGAGCATTACACAACGGGACCTTGTCAAGAACGAGGTGGCTTATTTTTACCGGGAGGAATGTGCGGTTGTCATGCGGATTTACCGCATTACCACAACACGACCGCTAGATGTTACCAGCTAGGTTAATATAATTCTTTATTTATTCAACATAATAATCTCGTTTATAGTTTACGAGTGTAGTACAATAATGGTTATATGGCGAGACTACATTGTGTGTAGGTGGAATCGGACCATGCCCACCAGGACATCATTTTATCGTACCACAAAACGTCAACAGTTCCAGTCTCAATAACGCCACAAAATACGCAGAATGCGTCTGTAAAGATGGTCATATAAAATGGTTCGGCGACGGCGCTTGTTACCGACCGTTCACCAGGGGCCCATGCTCGCCAGGATATATCTACAGCGTTAATATTACAGTAAGTACGAGAGAATTACCATACCTACGATATGCTATAATTCTTTCAGAGGGCGACTGATAAAATTCTTCTGTCAGGCGACAGGGATGGCCATTGGGTGCATACCATTACCGTGTCCGGTTGGCAAATTATACTTTCCAGCCGGCAGCGGATGCCATAAAGTCGGTACCCAAGGTCCTTGTCCCGATGGTCAAGTTGTTTTGTTTCAAGATTCGGTGAAAACATCGATAGAAGGCATTTCATACTTGGGTATGTGCGGATGCCCTTCACTAAACGATAAAGAGTAAGTTGCCAATTGCCATCGATACGAACACCTCGTAATCTAAACGTCAACTCAAATACATACGTCTCTTTTATTTAGCTCTTTCTTTCCAACATTAACAAGATCCGAAAACGACACAAGTTGTTTAGTCAGCGCAACAAGGGCCGTAGATTCGAATTCTATCAACGGCCAAGTGAGTTTCGACGCTGCCAAACAAAAATCTCAGGACGCTTGTGCCAATAAACGAGGCATCATAGCCTGGAGCGATGGAAGTTGTAAACAACTTTATAGCCAAGGACCTTGTAATTCCGGCGAATGGGTAGTACCGGATAGAAGTAAAGGCCAACGAAAAGGCAGAGGCTGGAAAATGGGAAAATGCGAGTGTAGACCAGGTTATACGGCATCCACCGATGATGTCACAAATGCAACCGTATGTCAACCACCTACTGTAATTTTAGCCAAGTTCCTAAACAATAGAACCGAAACGTCTACGACCAAAACACCAGATATCAAACAAGCCTATAACGCTATGTTGAATTATAATAAAAAACACGAAAGCGAGTCTACCGATTTTACAGAAGTAAGCGATTTAAGAAATAATCTCAACAAAGGTGAGAGTCACCAACAAATTTTGAATTATCAAAATAAAAATAAGAGACAAGCATTTAAATAAATTATTTATTGTAATTGATTTGCGTTTTCTTTCCCTTATTTCTTTATTTTATTTTTTTTACTTCTTAAAAGACTTTATTTTGCAAAGAGAATGTACATATATTGGAAGCAGACTACACGCCAAGCAGCATGATGTAGGTAATGTAGTTTTTTATTCCTGAGGATACTGGATTTTTGAAACAATTATAACGCTGTGCAAGATTGATGGAATAATTTGAGTACTAGATATTCCATATTTGACAGTATAACATGATATTGTGAAGCAAGATTTGACTTCATTGGAACACTATTTTGATCCAATTTTTCGCAAACAAAATTACTGATCATTCATCATTCCATAAATCGTCACATTTGTTCCAGTTGAAGTATTTACGAACTACTTCATTCAAATTAAAACCATCACATAGTGACTGTAATGAATTGATTAACTTTAAAAAATGCTATATTAATGCTGTTTTGAAAATTTTTTATTCAACCTAACTTCACTCTTCACTACATAATCTGAGTGGATGACCTTTACGTAACTTTGTAGACCGAAATACCGGAAATACCTAATCATTTTTGTTATTGATTTTTCATAGAATTTTTTTTTGGACATTTTTATTCCTCAAAAGTTTTTGATGTGAAATTCACTTATAATATACACTATATGGTGGGGATGTCATATTCACTGATAACGCATTTGAAAACAATAGAGCTAACAGAGTCTATTTCAGTGTTATCTGCAGAAAATATTAAAAAATAACAAACGTTCTACACTTTTTCATTATTATATCTGCACACCTGTGTCCCCCACTGCCTTCATTATTTTTTTCATTGATAATACATTGCATTCTACACATTTAAGAGCCAACTGTACATTCCTACCCAGCTTAGATTCTGAGAGAAAATATATTCTAAAAAAAATTACATGACAACATTTATTTTCAGCCTTTAAAATAAACTACCAAGAGAGCAACTACCTAGATTATGTGCTGAGGAGTGAAGTTGTGGTGCGTGAAAAATCTTCAAAAAATAGCGTTAATAGAGCGTTTTTGAAGTTACAGAATGTAAAGAAAAAAGCATAAATATGAATAAATAACCAATTTTTCCTTCATGTTTTACACTTTTTTCATTATTTCTTCCTATCTAGCCCCTGTACTATTGTCAATTTTTTGTCAGTAATACTTCACTGCCTACTGTATAGTTTGGTCCTACTACCAGACTTCTATTGGACGTGGATAATGAAACTAAGATTTTTTTTAATTACCTGTTAACAAAGCAAAAAAATATTTTTGAAAACTATGTATAATCCCCCTTCAGTAAGTAGAGTAGGCAATCTATCATAAATGAGTGTTACATACACAACTCCAAATGATGTATGAAAGAGTTCATTATGAGATGAAGCACTCTGTGTATTACCCAAGAAGTAAAATTCACTCTCAAAACACCTTTCAAACATTAACTGAGTATTAAGTGGCCGAACTGAAGAACCGAGAGGAGATTTGCATCGCTATTAGCTTGATTAATAGTAAATAAAAGTACTTACTCCATTTGCTTATGTAAGTTGGAAGTAACTTGCTCTAAATGAGATATTCGTGATTCTTTATACGCTATTTGTTCTTCTAATATGGCCTAATGAGAGTTAAAAATGAAGCCTTTGAGTAACAGAATTATAATACGTTCATACTTTTTTCTTCTTTGTTTTATATCAGTATTTCAACTTACATTTTTATCACGGACGGCGCATAATTCTCTTTCAGCATCGTTTTTCAGTTTTTCCACTAATTCCAACTGCTTGGTTATTGATTCGAGTTGCGACTCTAATTGCTTCTGTACAGCTTTGGAAGACTCTACGCTTAAATTTGTTTCTTCTTCGAGCCTTTTGATGAACGATAGTACGTCATTATCATTTCCTTGAATACTCTCCAACTGTTTTTGATATTTATCGCGGATCTCTGCAATAATCGGCAATACTTTGTTTTCGGTAACATTACTATAGGTGGATGAATTCCCAACGTCGCCAGTTTTTGCTGTTTTATTTTTGGTAACTGTTGTTGAATTAATGTACCTTCTACCTAATGTACATCTTTTCTCTAAAGGTTTTTTATGTATTAGAAGATCAAAGCTTGAGGTGAAACATTCTTTTTCTAAAAAATAAATTTGGATTTGGAAGCAATAATTAGAAAGTTGAATATGAATACAGGCGATAATTACTTACGTTTTGACTGATGTACATCTAGTAATTTATTTTCCAGTTCCAAAATATGTCTTTTGTGAATGGCATTTATGTTACTCAATCTGCTCACTTCAATTGTTAAATCTCGTTCTGAATAAATAAGAAGATTTTATTGAAGTAAAATAATAAATAAATAAAATAAAATAATAATAATAGTAATAATAATAAAAAAAAAAGTACTGAAGGGAAAACAAATTTAATTATGATTTACTAACCAATAACACTTAGTTCGTTTACTCTGTTGGATAAATGCTTTTTTTCTGCTAAACATTTTTTGTACTGAATTTCTATATCTGATTTTTCGGCTGAGTTCTCTTGACTCGTACGTTTCATTTCCAGTAATTCATGTTGGAGCCTTTTATTCGCTTCCAACAATGTTTTTTCTTTGTCCAGAAGTTCAGCTTGATTTTCCTGATTTATTTTAGTCAATTCCAATAGATCTTTGTCCAATTTCTTATTAATATATTCTAAATTTTGATTGCTTTGTCGCAAAGAGTCTAATTCTTTGTGCAACTCCGCTTTGACATTTTCTAAATTTTTGCAAGTTTTTTTAAGTTCAGTAATTTCGTTGTGTAATTTATGATATTGTTCGTCAATGGATTTATCACAGCGCTCAATTACATTCACAGCGGTACATTTTGCTTCATGTTGATCATGAAAGGCACCTAATACAACGAGAATTAAATTAAAAGTTCGATAACATAGGAAATCAAAGTAAATTTAAATGTAAAATTGAGAAGTAATATTACTCAAAAGATGATGCAATTGTATGGAATTTGGAGCTGAACAACAGCTATTCGAACTGACATTTTTTTGCTTTTGTTCATGTGTGCAAAGAACATCAATAGGTCTTCCACCGGAAAGTAAATCATTCAACCTTAGAATTTCTAAATGTAGCTGTTTTATCTTATAATGGGAAAATTAAACGAATTAGGAGATCATAAGATACAATACGAATAAAAAATGCGATGGTTACCTCGTTGTCTTTATTTTGAAGTAATTTGGTACAATAATCACATTTTACGGAGGAACTATGACAATTTAAATTTCTTGCATTATGATTTACGCGACACTCTTTATATTTTCCACGAATTATATCTTTCGAACATTGCTTCACTCCAATTGCTATTTATTCAAACATAAGCGTAGTGATAAATCGAACAAAAAATTAAACATTTTTCAATGATTATATTACCATTTTTCGATTCTAGTACTTCTATTTCTTTTTCCAAATCTGAAAAGTAATATCAATTAAAAATGTTATTTGATATTAATGCGAAGGTGTGTGGTGCAGTCAAGATATCATTACCTAAAATTCGCTTTTCATAAATAGATTTGTCTGAAATTGTATTCAAATGTAATGAATTTAATTCTACCAACAAACGAGCATTGTCCTTTTTATAAGCATCGACAAAAGTTTCCAACTCTTGACAAGCCTAGAATTTTAAAGAGGATGTAAAAACAAATTCGTTTTCATTGGAATAGCGATATAACGATCATACAACCTGTAAGCACTTTTGAGATAATTCTTTGTAGTGTTTCAGCGCATCAGATGTTTGAATGAAATCAGCAACTAAAGCTTCAAGTAATGGTAAGGAATCCGTTGTGAATTCATCTTTGTAGCCCAAATCTGAAAGCTGATTTTTCAAGAAACGAAATCTGCTCTCTAAAGCAGAATTATTATCACTTCCCATGATAATCATTGAATAAAATCTATCTTTTTTTCGACATGATTCACCAACTGTAGAACTATCAGTGAGCTAAATCATCCTGTACAATTATCGTGAGTAAAAATTTCAAGCTTGAACACAGCTTTAGTTCAGAGGAAAATTTGTTCTTAAAAGTTGAACCTTCTTTCACGAACATTTCACTTTCCACATTTCGTTTCTCCCGTTTTTTTTTTGTTGTAAATTCGAATTTGAATTTTAAAACAAAACAAACAAAAACAAACCGTAACGTAAAGACGATTCGCAACGGGCGTATCGTGTAATATTTTAGGCTTTGAATAGGAGAAATGCCTACAACAATAAAAGTAATCAAAATTTGAAAAACATGAAAGCAGACCTGAAAAATAACAAATATGATTTATTTTATTTATCACAGCACAGATCACAGAGAATGCATAAAGTCGGCCATTTTAGAATTCTGATAGGCCTTTGAAACTCACATGACCATTATTCGATATTTGTGTGATAAAACAAGAAAATTTCTGGCAAATTCAAACGTTACTCAGTAGCCGTATAATATAAATTAGGTTTTAATGGATATGATAGATCTTAATTTAGAAAATGGGTAAGCCGATGAAACATGTTATCTTTCACTCTTACTCACACATTTGAATAACACTTGAGGCTATCACTATTCTTTTTTGCTATCTGAATTGAGCGCTCAAGTAAAATTCAAAGCATATTAAACTTAGCTTTATGAAAGTTTTTACGAGTAAAGTCCATTGCCGTACCTATTTGTTTATCATGTCCTGTTTGACAGTAATGATGGACTCTAATTTTGAAATTTATTTTCAATCTTCTGTTAGTTATCTTAGTATCCTTGTAGGTTAGCTCCCGCTTAATCACTTATATCAATTTTTTTTTCGTATTTTTCCCTAACTTAAATGCTGTAACCGCTTTTTAAATGTTTAGTTGAAAAAGAATAATTTGTACGTATTTTACAGCGACGTTAAAGTATGTCCTGAAGATTTGATGGTCGAAAAGGAATTAATGGAAGCTCAAACACTTATCGTTGAAGAAGATGGTTCTTTAGGTTCTACTGACGACCAAAATGTTAACGATTTATCAACTGCTGAAGCACTTCTAGATGCCGGTGGAGATGACGATGTCGATTTTCAGTTTAGATCTAATGAAGGAGGTAACGTATGTCTAACCTAAATAGGCCTTTTTTTTTCATATAAGTATCATTGATTTTTATTTTACTATGGAATTTATCAATTTCATTTCCTCTTACCACAGTTACGTATCGTGTCGTACAAGTTAGCGGTTCATTGAGCACGGATAACGATTCTTCTCTTCCACACATAATTTCTGCAACGCCTTCCCTTTCTACATCGCAGCAGATCCAAACAGTTTTTACTAACCCATTGAATGGTATAGTATCACGTTTTTGCTATTTCCTCTCGCATGTTTGTAAAGCTGTATAAATATAAGTCCAATAAGTAAACATCTTTTGATTATTACTAGTATTAGAACGGCTTATTTTCATTATTAGGTCAGTTATATGTTATTGGTTCCGCTGATGACGTATATCCACGATCAAATAATCATAAACCTATTGCACCTAGAACCGGTTCGGTCATAGAAAATATAAGAAATCCCGGAGTATCGGTAAATTTCGTTTTTTCTTCCTATTACTAAATAAAAATTAAACTGTACCGGCAGAAATTATTAATTTTTTTTTTTTATTATTCAAAAGTGATCCAAAAAATATAATTTTTTACGTTTATATTTCAAAAACTAATCATATTTTTCATTTATTCAGCCAAAGTTCCTTACTTAATTGACCTACAATCTGAACTAAATATTACAATTATATTAATCCTGAGTAATTTGTGAAATCGTATGTTCATGTATGCAGAGAGATGATAGAAGAAGAGCTACTCACAATGAAGTTGAAAGACGCAGAAGGGATAAAATAAATAATTGGATTATGAAATTGAGTAAAATTGTTCCAGAGTGCCAGTCTGATAATTCTAAAGGATATGATGTCCAAGTAAGTCGTTCTCAGTTTCTTCACTGGATGATTTTTTTAGGATTTATTTACTCATTCCTGTCAATTTATAGCAAAGTAAAGGTGGTATTCTTGCAAAAGCTTGCGATTACATTTTGGAATTGAGAGATTCTAATCAAAGACTTATGAACGTATTAAAAGAAAATGAACGCCTCACTGCTGAATTAGCGAAACAAAAATCACAAAATGAAAGTCTAGTACTAGAAAATAATGAACTAAAAAATATATTAAAACAAAATGGATCAATTTCAAGGTATTGTTTTTCTTCATGTCATAACATTTGCTTCTAATCGGTGTCCAATTTTTTTTTAATGATCATGTTAAATTTTTTCTAGGTATCACAAGTAATTCACTGGCCGTTATCCACTCTCAATATAGTGTTTTAAAAATTTTTGTTGATTGAAAAATGGCCTTGAATTCCTCTTGTGCCTTCGTGGCTATCTAAGTTTGTTAAATTGCATTCAACACCTATCCATTCCATTCGACGTTTAATTAATCGCTGAATTTGAATGAAAACAGTTTGATGGAATATATTTGAGTAGGAAGATTATTACTTTCAACTATATAATTGTGTTATTGATCCAGAGGTATTTTTTGCTTACCATTATACCTATTGATGAAAAGTTTCAACGGTTTACTTCTTACATATTTGATATGTTATTAAATCAGTGTTAAATTTTGTTAAACCTGTACGTGCTGTAGATATTTTATTACAAAATCAAAAAAATGTTTTTGTGATTATTTGCGTTTAAATTCGATACCCGAAAGTTATACTTCGAGAAATGAAGTATATTCTTTCCCTGTTTGATTTCTTCTAAGAAAATATTGAAAGTACGCTGCAATTTTTGAAAAATTTTTATGTGTTGCAGTTATATTATTTCAACTATTGAATTTTGAAAAATTCCTTACAATTAAAAACAAACATATTGGTGATTTAAGCGTTGAGTGATACAATTAAAATGCAATATGAAAGTTTTGGCTTCTTAAGGTTTCGTGATACTATTATTGATGATGTTTATGCTGGTGAAAGAAAGTCGTATCAACACCAAAATCCCTTTTTTTTTTAATCATCCTTATTCCGTGTTTGTAGTAGTATTTTTTAATATTACGTCTGATTCTGATCCTCAATGATTTTTTTAGTTTCCTAACCGTATTCAATTCATTTATCAGTTCGACTTCCAGTAAAGCTTATCGGTTTATTGTTAGATAAACTGACGAAAATGAACTGAACTGAACAGTGGCGGATTTAACCGACTGCGCCCTAGGCTAGAAAGGCCCCCTGCTTAATTAAATATATATACTTGCGGAGAAAACGGCCAGAGGTGCTTTCAAAAGTGATTAATGTTAATGTAGGTACTCACTTCGTTGTTTTTTTGTGGTACTGATTTGTCGCGATGAGTAAGAAAAAGCTGATTCGTTTTACCGATTGGGCCTTTCCCTGAATGCGCCGCTAGAATTGAATAGGGTTCCAAAAATGAATGTAGATTAGGACTAGGTATAATAATAATTACTTGTACCTAGTTTATTAGAGTACACACATCATTATTTGTGGAGTAAGGTAAAGGTTTCAGAATCCAACATTGTGATTTCCGAAATGTAATATGGCTATATTGGCCACTTTCGTGGACCTATCCAGCTCATGCACACCATTTGAATAGATATTTGAATTTTTTTGCGCGCTTTGAACATGTTTCCTGCCCAAAAAGATGCTTTGGTGAGAAAAATTTTCCGATCAAGGAAACTAAACGCCGATTGCGAACTTTGTCATTGTCCTTCTTGATTAAAAAATAAAGGATGATTTATCACGACATAATGGGGTTTTCCATACGGAGGTTACAGTATTTCTCGTTTTGAATCGATGAAGCATTTAATGACAATCACAGCGTTTTCTAATTCCCATTGTTACTTTCTAATAAAATTGCACTAGTAGCTGAAGAATATTTCAGTCAGTGAGAACCATTGTACCGCATTCAGCATCGGTTCCGGCATGATCAGCATAGGAAAAGTTACAGAGCTTTACGTTAAAACACCTCAATATTGTAAATGCAATATTCCATCAAATTCAACTATTGTAGATTTCGAACGAAAAAATGAAAATATTACAGCGATTTTTCCTTTATTTACATTAAACGCCAAGTTGTACAATCAAAACACAATCAAGATAACAATATTGTAACAAATAGAATAGGGTTGTATCTAATTTAATTGTTTAAATTTCGACTATAAAAGCTGTCGCAAACGAGAATAAAAATTGAAAACAATTTGTACGAAAGAAAAAAGACATCAACGAAAACCTATATGATCAATAGTATGAAGAAAACGAAAACAAAAAATACACATTTATTTAGTAATGTTCAACTTAGTTCGGCGAACATCAGAAAAACGTTAACAATGATAAAAATGCAACGAAAAATAGATGAACTAATTAGAAAAAGAATGGATACCTAGATTAGGATCTACTTCATTTAAAATGTATGCAATTTATATTATATCTACATCAATATATAGTATGGTAACATATGAAATAAACAATCGTTTCTACAATGCCTAATTGAATTGCTTTCTATTTATAAAAATAAAATTGGAATGCCTATTCAACTGATACGTACTTCGTATCAGACGTATTTAAGAAAATCATAGCTATAATTTTTTCTACGACCACCACCAGGAGATAAGGGAAAAGAAGCGACGAAAATAGTTATGATAAATTGAGGAAAATGCGCGTTCAATGTACATGATGCAAGGGGAAGGTATGAGAACTGTAACTACGTTGGAAATTTTTGTACAAATATCACTTCGTAAACAGTGAAATAATATAAATATGCTTAACGAAATACGATTATATTGTTTTAATCTTCCAAGTTTCGGAATGCTTGCTGTATATCCTCATATAACTGATCGAAATCTGCTTTAATTTTCTCCTCTCCGTCTTTCACAGGATCCTAAAGTAGAAATCAAGTTTAAATGAAAAGATTCCCTAATCGGTTAAAAAAAAAAAAAACAATCTGATTACCTTAAATTTCATCGAAGATAGTTGGTATAATATATTAGCCATACTATCTCTGATTATCGACCATGTGATTTTATTGTCCGACTGTGCCGTCGATTCTACGGCGTGACGCGACATATCGTAGAATGCTATAATATTACGTAACATTCCTACGGTTTTATAGAATGGACAGAATCGATCGTAAGCAGAATAACTGTAAGTTATAAGTGATTTTTGTGAGATTCTCATACACCCGATAGACGGAGACAAACCATATAATTAATGCATACCTGTTTTGTTGTAAGAAATCATCTTTTATGAGCTTGGCAACTTCGAGAGTGATTTTATCGGACTCGGCCAGCGAGGCTTTACCCACCAACTGTACGATTTCGGAAAGATCTTCTTCTTCTTGAAGAATTTCTTTTACTTTGGTTCGTAAGGGGACAAACTCTTGGAAATTTTTATCATAAAATTCGTCCAAAGCTCTAGTGTATTTACTGTTGAAAGAATAAAAACAAATGAATAAACCCGTAACACACTAATCAATCATAATTACCATGAAAGTCGTTATACCTGTAAGATATGAGCCAGTTAATAGACGGAAAATGTTTACGTTGGGCCAATTTCTTATCAAGACCCCAAAACACTTGCACAATACCTAACGTAGCTGATGTAACTGGATCTGAAAAATCACCACCAGGAGGCGATACGGCGCCAACAATACTCACAGAACCTTCTCTGTCGGGATTTCCGAGACACTTAATTCGACCGGCTCTTTCGTAGAAGGAAGCTAATCTAGCTCCTAAATATGCAGGGTAACCGCTGAAAAACAAATTCAAATAAACATCATGATACATCGAAGTGTGATTCGAATTAAAGCTGTAGCAAAATTAGGTACCTGTCCGCAGGCATCTCTGCCAAACGTCCGGAAATTTCTCGAAGAGCTTCGGCCCAACGAGAAGTAGAATCAGCCATCATTGATACATTGTAACCCATATCTCTGAAATATTCCGATAGCGTGATACCTAAAAGATTCGTAAACTCGAAAATTACTTTTTCAAGAAATGAAAGCGTTGGTTTGATACGAAATTGGAAAAAGTTGATGAATTATAACTTTATAAGAAAAACTATCCGATAAAATGAGGAGAAACAATTATTTATTATAATTCAATTCATCAAATTGATAAAACGTCAATACTTATTGGTAATAATGTACATACCAGTATAAATAGACGCTTCACGAGCAGCAACAGGCATATTAGAGGTATTGGCAACGAGAGCTGTTCTTTTCATGATGGATTCCGTAACACCATCGATCTCTACGTTCAATTCTGGGAAATCTCGCAATACCTAACAGCAAATTTAAGATTTGCAATACATTTAGAATGCAATGATAAAGCGAGAGCAGTAAATGTTTTTTGTTTTGTTTTGTTCTACTATGAATTATGATAACTGAAATGATGAATGAGAAAGAGAGAAAAAAAAACACTATAATGAACGAATAAATAGAATAATTTCCACACCTCGGCCATCTCATTACCACGTTCACCACAACCAACGTAAATGATGACATCAGAATTCGAATATTTTGACAAAGCTTGAGAAATTACAGTTTTACCACAACCAAAAGCTCCAGGAATGGCGGTTGTACCACCTTGTACACAACTACAATAATGAGAAAATAATGAAATCTTTTACGCGCTCTACAATAAATTTTGCGCAAGTAAATATAATAATCATACGGGAAAAGTGAATCGAGTACACGCTGGCCAGTTAACAACGGATAATTTGCGGGTAGCTTTTCTGTTACTGGTCTGGGCTGTCTGACGGGCCATACTTGAAGCATAGTGAATTTGGAACGTTCGCCGTCAAATTCGGTCTCTAAAACAACATCCTGAAACATATCGTTAGTGCTGTTGTAGGATTTTATTTCATTTTGAAAATCTAGCAAGAAAAATGAATCTTACGTCGACGGTATAGTTTCCAGGTGGTGCGATATAAACGACAGTTCCTTTAGCTTTGGGAGGTAACATCATTTTGTGTTTAACGAGCGAATTTTCATGAACAATACCGTACAAATCTCCTCCAGTAATATGACTACCCACCTAAAAAGATATGATATGAATGTATGATTCACCATTCAAGCATTTAACACGAATGTAATGACATTACACCAAGATTTCTAAAGTAAGATAAACCTAGCCTAACCTTTATTTTCAAAGGATTGAATTCCCATGCTTGACTACGACCCAATGCCGGTACGTTGATACCTTTTGGAATGTAAATACTTTGCACTAATTCATTGATATCTTTCAAAGGTCTTTGAATACCATCAAAAATGCTGCCCAAAATTCCAGGTCCAAGCTCTACAGATAGCGGTTTACCCGTTCTTAACACAGGATCACCAACAGTGACTCCAGATGTCTCTTCGTATACCTAATGAAAATTAGATTTTATTACATCTCAAATAAACATAAATTCGTGACAGCATAACTCTATACGAGCTTTTATAGAACCTGAATAGTTGCCATATCGCCTTCTAATCGAATGATTTCTCCCACTAATTCGAAATATCCCACGCGCACCAATTCGTACATAGCTGATCCGGACATCCTTTCGGCGGTGACCACTGAAAATTAACACATAGATTTTAATGTCTATTGATCTTTGACTTCAAGCATAAATACTAACCAGGTCCAGAAACAGCGTATACGAAGCCGAATTTCGATTCTTTCTCTTCATCAGCGATGGTTGGTAATGACTTCGACATCTTGAAATTATTGAATTTCTAAAAGCAAACGATATCGTTTAGAGTGGTAAAAACCACTGCATGTCGATATTCACGCATAAAATGTAATATTAATGTAAAAGTTTAGACGAACTGAATAACAATTTGTTGATTTTATATTTCTGCGCAAAACCAACCACAATATTATCAAAAATAATGCTATAAACCCATAGTCAACTCAGATTCGTCATTGCCCAGTAAAGTGCGCATGGTATAGTAAGACGTTATCATGTATGATGAAAATGCAAATAATTAATCAATTCAAAATTTAAAATATAGTAATAAAAATTGCTGGAAACAAATTGAAAATGATAGTAATCCTCAAGGTTATATTAATATGATTGTAGGCGTTGTCCATTGTGATAAAGTTCAAAAGCATTTTCTAAACATTGGAGTGGAATAAACGAGTAAAAATGTTTGGAACAATGATAAGAACTTGAAAAATTAATTTGTATTGAATATATGACATTTCCTCACTTACTCGTGTTTCACGAAGAACGAATCCAAGAAGTTAATGTGAACTATGATTACACTGCTACCTTATAGTACCAACGTCTAGGAAATCGACATCGGATCACAGTTCGGATCAACAAAAATTATTACAAGATTAATTATATATATCTTTAATCTAAACTGAACTATAAAATTAGTCCAACAATTAAAATCTACTCTTTACAAATTACGAACACCCAAAAACTTTGATATTTGTTAATTAAAAACACACACCCATCCACCCAATTTCAGTATCTTCGCTGCTGAAACTACAAATGATCCGGTACCACCCCTGAGTGAAAGTTACCAATGGTAGAACAAGGCCTTGCTGTTTTCGTCTTATTGATGCGAAAAGTTCTTTCTTAAGCTTACAGAGAGCGTTTCAAAAATACTGTGCCTGCGACAAAAGGCTATATCCAAATGCTTGGAACGGGATTTTTTTTCGTACGTTTGCAATAATGAAGCATGAAGCATGAAGGTAATAATATACGTGTTCATTTCTTCATTTGCATTTTGCAGAAGCTAAAAGTTCTAAGTCTCAAAGTTCGAACGGTGGAAAAAAAAATAAATAAATAAAACCCCACCAAACCCAACTTTGAGGTGAGGAGCGTAAGTCCTTAAGTTCCAAGTATGAAAGTTCGAACGGTTGAAAAAATAATAAATAAATTAAACCCAACAAAACCTAACTTTGAGGTAAGGAACGTAAGTCTGAAAGTTCCATCCAAGTTGGTCTGAAGTTTCGAAGGGTGGAACAAAATGATAATAATGTAAAAATTGTAGGAATAAAAATAAAATAATATTAAAAAAAAATTCAACAAAAAAAAAAACGGGAAAAAAATTGACCCAAAAATCGTTAAAAAAAAATTCAGATCGTACTAAGATTCGAACGCGAACGCTAAACCTCCAACATCAAAGACCATTACCATACTGTAACACCATGGGATGTACGGCAGGCCTTTTCAAGCAATCCGCATACATGTGGTGAACATAAAATGAAAAGTACTATTCTTGCATTGACTAATGTATTCTTATAATTTTCTAATAATTAATATTAGTATAATACTTTATGAGTATTACTGAAATCCTTTTATAATCATTTGAATATAGCTTCTACAGTGCCTGCGCGGCTGCGCGGCTGCGATCACTTATGTCACATGATCACATCGTTATCAAATCAGGCAACCCTTCCCCGCTCACCAACTTCAATCATTCATCATTGAATCACAGCCTTGCAGAAATCCGCCGAAAGTGAAGTCTGCTATGAATGAAATTAATAATTTCAATTGAAGTAATCAAAATATAATGTGCAGTGAATATTCATAACAAAATGAAGAGGTAAGTTTACCAGTAAAGCGTTTCTTCTAGTGGTAAGAATCACCACCTGAATGAATAAATCAACGACATTAACATGCTCACGAATTTATTTTTTGTTTTGAATAGATCTAAGATTGAATTGGGAGATATCACTCCTCATAATATCAAACAGCTTAAACGACTCAACACTGTAGTATTTCCTGTATCATATAATGAAAAATTTTACAAAGATGTTTTGGAGGCTGGTGAATTGGCCAAATTAGGTAAGTTTTCCTATTCTCTTGTTTCTGCTTTGTGAAGTTGTTTTCAACGTTCAATTTTCTCGTTTTAGAATTCATCAGCTCATTTTTTGAGGCGCTCTTTACGATGTGTATTTTGTTTATATTGGATTCATTTACTAAGTGTTGAAATTAGAATTAATGTAAACAAACTACGAAAGAAAAAAATACGATTTTATAATGTTGAAACAATTTGATTTCTTTTCAGCGTATTATAATGATATCGTGGTTGGTGCTGTTTGTTGTCGAATCGATTTAGAAGTAGGAAGAAGGTTGTACATTATGACACTAGGCTGTTTATATCCGTACAGACGTCTTGGAATAGGTACCATGATGGTTCAACATGTTTTGAACTATGTTGAGAAAGATGGAAATTTTGATAGCATTTATTTGTAAGTAATCTACGATTAGAATGTTGGTTATATTTAGTATTATTACTTTAAATCTGTACGTGGAATTTTTTGTCAGACATGTTCAATTAAACAACGACGGCGCCATAGAATTTTACAAAAAGTTTGGATTTCAAATTGTCGAAACAAAAGAACATTATTACAAAAGAATTGAACCAGCAGACGCTTATGTATTGGAGAAAGTGCTGAAGCCGAAAAAAATCCAATGAACAATCAAAAGGAATTTTATTAAAAGTACAAAAATTACAACATTGAAAAAAGAAATACTTAAAATTTAATACGAAGTTATGATTTTCAATTATTATGTGTACACGAAAAATAACAATAGTTTATCAAATTATTCAAGAAATTTCAAATTATTGAAATAAATTTTTTTTATGAAATACAATGAATTTTCTTTGAACTCGAACAAGAAAAATTCATACATATAATGTTATCTATTACATGGTAAGGTACCTGAAAGTAATTCTTTAATACGTTGAGCACATAAAACGGATCCATTGAATGCTTCTTTGCTGCTCTAAATTCATGAAAAATGTTAGTATTGGGAATAAATGAATGTATAAACATTTGTTATACTTACTAAAGAAAAATTTAGAAATCCGTGTGCCAAGTCTTTCACCACATCTAGATGTACTATTTTATGTAATCTATCCAATCTTTTAGCGAGAACGATGCAATCGTCTAAACACGGATCCATTTCTACAGTCTATGTAAAACATTTTAATCAACTATCGCTATTGTTTAGAAAAACGTAACGAAATGAAAAAACATACAAGAATAGCGGTGGGTGGGAATTTTTTGAAATGATGATCACTGGCTCTAACAGGTGATAGAAACATATCATCTTCGGCCTCCTCGATTAACTGATCGATTTTAACATCATGAAATGGAATGCAGTGATTGTTGCCGTTCTCCCTGTGAACCGTAAGTATAGGCAAAAATGATAATAATTGATTATTAAATTTATTACCTCGTTCAAGTTGGCAAACACTATAAAAATTTTCTGAGGTAAATTTAACCCAAGCTATTCTAACCTGTTTTTAGAAAAATATATCGATGCATATCTTGAACGTTTAAAAATAACCACTAACCCATTTCGGTTTGAAGCGAATTTCTCCCTCAAGTTCGTAACAAATCCTTTAATTACACTTTTGTATTTTGAGGGTAAAGAAGATTCTTCTTGACTTTGTTGAGCATCAGTTGAATCAGATGAAGATGAAGTTTGTTCGAAATCTGGAGACATATCCGAAAATGAAGGTACCACAGCGGAATCTGCGCATTCATTTCTTCTATTTTCTAAAGCTTCTAATTCTATTTCGTCGGTGTCATCGAAAGAAATGCTCTCATCACTGGGTTCTTCGAAATTTTTTATACCATTAGAACTTGTGTGCTTCCGTCCTGTGTGAGTGTAGGCTAAAAAGAAAATTTTAATTAGTGTACATAAATTACATTAGGCGGGAACAACATTGAGCGAAAGAATATTGTCTCAGGAGAAATTCACCTTTGATACAACTCATCATAAATCCGAAAGATAATAAAGGATCGAGTAGTCCAAGGAAACGTGAAGGAGATGGATAAAATTGAAGTACCGCAGGTACATAAGCTAGAAATATACCATCAGGTTTTCTTAAATTCATTTCAATACATTTCAGGGTTAATGCGAGACAAAGATTAGCCCCGGCTGAGTCACCTAAATAATATGAAAATAAAGATTTTTTAAACAGTCATATTCGTGTTCAAATTTTCCGTTTAATCCACCAACCAGCAAACACAATTCGTTTTGCAGTTGTTCCCAGCTGGTTAAGGTTATTCAGCGCCCAAACATAGGCAAAAAGTACTTCTTCTACTGCACGAGGATAAGGAGCTTCAGGAGCTAAGGAATAATCTACAGACAAAATAGGAGCTTCAGTCCATAAAGTCCAACTTTTCAAATAAACTAGATGCGATTCTGAAGTTTGCGATACAAATCCTCCTCCATGCACGTGTATGATGAACGAGTCAGAAGGAGGCATTAGTTGTTCGCTGCTTTCGATGCCCTATGAAAGAACCAAGGAATAAAAATAGTATATTCTTCATCAAGATGTCAAGTACGTATTGCGAAGCAACTTTTGAATAACGAACCATTCCTTGTCTCCTTACAGCTGATATTAAACGAACATTGAGCGGTTTCAAGCCTATATGAGCACTAGGAACTGGAATGTCGATACAAGAGTCGTTAAATTTATACTGCAAAGGTTCGGCTGATATTTCAATCATTTTGTTTACAAAATTAGTTGGCTGAAAGAAGACGTTCATTTTTTTGAAAATATCTGCAAAAAACAATCTTTAGACAAATGATTTTTTATTTCACACAAAATTTCATTAACTATACGTATGATAAATTACTCGCACTCACCACTTTCACTCATATTCCAAAATGTTTTGCAAAAATCTACGCACGCTGAACGATAAGCAGCAATTTGCGCCATTCTTTCAGCTCTTAACTCTGGATTGGCAAAAAACTGACTACCTATGGTGCAAGAAATTTAAAAACAAAATGACGTACAAATTTTTATTTAATTTAAAAAAAAAAAAAAAAAACATTTAAATTTTAATAGATTTTACTGCTCGTTATTTGATAAGTTCCAGCTCACCTATCTACCACATTCTATTTTCACATATTTCAAAAAATTTCAAATCACACAATCCTTCTTTAAATAATCGTCAACCTACATGACAAATGAGTCGATCGTTAAAGATAGACCACGATGAAATATAATCTAATTGAGTACTTTATTTCCCTTAATCGCCCCTTCCTTCTAGTCGTGAAAAAATTTTAGTGTCAAGGTTATCCATTAGGTTCACAGTTCACCTTTATAAAGAAATAAAATTATGAATCAATTATAAATCATTGTATCGTTTCTCTAATAAACGTTATTAAATATTTAAATCCAAACATACAGCTGTACGTTGTTAATTAAGTAAACATCGCAATTACTAAGCGTTTATCGGAAATGGGAAATTTTAATGATTCACGAGTACAATTCGAAACTAACTTTGCTTTACTTACAGATAGCAGCGCAAAAAAATATATTTTTTTCATTATAGTAATACTCTGAAAATGCTGTCATCATTATAGCCACTGTTTTAATAACTGGTTGAGATGCATCTCCAAACTGAAATTAAACAAAATGCAGGAATAAAATTCATTAGAATTATCTCGCCGGAATTTTTAAACGATATATTTTCTGAATTCCAATTTCTTCAGCATTTATTACAAAAATTTTGCATACCTCATTAAAAAAATTCAAGGCATAAAACATGTAATTAAAGGTAGTAGGTACCTCAACGTGGGTACATAATTACTATATTTGATCAAATAATTAAATAAAGTGATTCATACAAATACCTGAAAACCAATTAGTCTTCCAAAAAAGGGTTGTATATTAACTTTATCAATGCATTTTTGCATATTTATTATATCCTCAACTTTCTCTAAAAATAAGTGTCCTGGTTCAGCATTCGATCTTAATAACTGTAGTAACTGGAAACATGCATTTAGAGAAGAATAAACCTGGCTACAATTTTCAATTTCTCTAAAAATAGTGTAACGTTTGTATGAGTTTATTCAGAGCTTTTTAAAAGAAAACAATAATAAATTAGAAAAATGTATACTAACTTGACATAATGAAGCCGTTGAAAGAATAATGAATTACGATAATCACACACATGTTGGCAAATTTTGATAGTAATACACGATAACTTATCGACAATAGTTACAAAACTTCGGTATCCGTTTTCTCGGACAGATTTGAAGTCATATGCTGGAGCTATAGCTCGGAAATCATGCAGAAGGGGCAATATATTTTCGATTTGCTCTTCTAAACTCACAAATGCATTGTACAACTTTTGACTTTTAGTATCATTGAGATTGTGAAAGAACTGTTTATTATCGAGGCACAAATTGAGCAACGATTCGTAGAGTTCTTTACTAGAGATTGTTTCGTTCAAGTTCATAATTCTTGTAAGTAATTTCTAAAAGCAACGAAAAAATTGAAATGGGTCATGTGTAAAAATTAAGAAAGTGAAAAACATGCATCGTAAAAAATACATAATCATATTAAAAGAAATCCTTTGGGAAAAAATCGAATGATGTAAAAATAAAAACTATCAACGATAACGTACCTTGACAGTACAATTTTAAAAAACAATATAACTAACGTTCACAAAATAAGAGAAACTTTCAACTGTAGAAACAAAACGAGAATAAATACTTTCGTGATAAGCGCACTCACACAATACACAAATGAACATGTTCAGTCCTTATCGAACCTCACATTACCTGCGCGATGCGCGGCAAATGAAAATACAAAGCACAGTTTACTGCCTGTAAATTGCTCTGAAATTAAACATACCGTGCACCTAACTTTCATTTTTTCGAATTGTGTTTTTTACCCTCGTTGTCCACAGGTCTACAAATGATAGAATACATAACACGATGATATTTACTCATGGTTTTTGTATACGGCTTTCATGGACAGATAATCATTAAAATCTTAGGTTTCAATTTCAAAATCACTTTTATGATGACTATACTAAGATAACAAATGTATCTTTCCTTACCGCAACATCATCAAACATTATCAGTTCTTCGTGTCTTGAAATTAGAAAAACAAATTTATCAGAGGCTGTAATATTATTCAAATATTTTTTTGACTGTATCCCTAACTCCTTATCAGCCACCAACAATTTCAATGAACTTACCTACTTCATAATTTTATAAGTAATTAGTTTTTAATAAAACAAAACAATAATGTTTATTTTATTCATTTTAGTAAAGAAGAATATATTTCTTGAAAATCAAATATCACGTTTACATAAAATTTAAAACAGATCGAAAGCATAAATCTACAATATTTAATTGGGTAGTGTAACTACCACCATCATTATTCGAACATAATTTTTCATTTTTTTTTTACCTTTTTCATAAAAATAATTACATCAGAGAACACAAAAGCATTGCAATTATTTAATCACTTAATTAACGATTAACATCATTCTCCTTAAGATTATCAAAAGGTCAAGTACAAACAATATACGTATATCATACTTCAGAGCAATAGGGCAGAGTTAGGACACTAAAAAAACTCATAAAAATACGAGTATTTTATAAGAAATGTGAAAAAAAACTATTAATTTTCAACATTTCTTAAAGATGTTGCTTCGAAAAATAAGTAGGTATGTGCAAAAAATGTGATTTTAAAATGAAGAAATGAAAAAACTGGATATATAATTGCAAAGTGCCCTTAAACAAAGTCTCGGAAACAACATATTATAATTTCATATCATTTTGTCGCGTTATTTTTGGGAAAAATGCTTCGAATAAAAATAGGATATAATTTTCATTGGTAGCATTTTTCTCAAAAATAACGCTACAAAATGATTTGAAATTATAATAATATGTTTTTTCTGAAACTTTGTTTTAAGGGCACTTGACATTTATTTTTTCAATTTTTTTCATTTTTTCATTTTAAAATCAACTTTTTCGCATTTACATACGTAATTTCTGAAGCACCGTCTTAAAATAGTTGTTATTGTGAGTACGCTCATCTCACTTAGAAAAAATAATTTTAACAAAAAGTGAATATTTTACCAATAGTTTAACAACAAAAGTAGTGAACTTCAAGTTTGCATACTCATTTCCTTAGTAAATAAAGAGAATAATTCATTCAGCAACATAAATATGTTCTATATTATATAGTATTTCAAAGAATACTATTATAAATAAACTCTTCATATAGATAATAGATTATTCATATTAACATCTACTACAACACTTTCTAAATCAAAAAATTCCATAGATACCTAGATACATAAATATAATGCATGAATACGAAGTCATCTCACGTATTTTGCAACTGTAGTTCAAGAATACATTCTCTATATAACTCACGGGCAAAATAATGCCGTATGAATGAGAAACAAAAACGTGCACATCTATTATTCTAAAACTAATTACCTAGTTCATAACAGATTTTCTCTAATAAAATATTATTACTCCGAGAGGAAGTGAATTATGAATTTTTATCAATAAAATAACTGTTCATTAGAGCCTGCAATATGCCGTATGCATCCATACGTTATACCTAGCTTTTGGCATTAGCCAAAAAAATTTACTCTTAAAAAAAATAGAATGAAAACTTCAAAAAATTCTTTGGATAAATATGTTTGTATTGCTTAAGAAATTCAATGCGTAAAAGGTATCAATAAAACAAAATTTTTAATTAGGTATATATCAATTATTATTTAGGTTCTTTTTATAAAGTAATTAGTTCATTTTGAAAATGGAAAAAAATAATGGTTCCTAATTTGATTAATTTCAAAAAACATAATTATCCGTAATTTGAAGTTTTGAATAATTTTACTTTCAATAAAATTCTACGTTATCATATTAAACTCATTTCTAAAACAAAAAAACACCTTATAATTAATAGTCTTCTTTAGAAAATCGCCTTACCCTCTCTATGATTTAGGTGGATAATTGAAGTTCTACTGCATTAGTTTCCGCGTCTCATTTCATTAATAAGGATTATTAACGTAATTATGGTTACTCAAATAAATATATACTACTTCTATTAAGGAAAATTTATTCCAACCTAAATTTTTTTTTCTATCAAGCACAAAATATAACAGTTTTTTTTTATCATATACGCCGATTTCATAGGGCTTTAATAAGCTTCCCTAATCAGAAACTCACTATCATACCCTTAGCTCCACAAGTAAAACCTTCCAAATATTTTAATTAGTGACAAAAACGAAATGAAAATGAGTCTATGCAACTATCCTCAACTCCAAGTCAGGTTAATTTCCTAAAGAAAAAAAGGTATAGTATAGTATGGTAAGATAATAGATAATACTGCAAGAAAATAAGGTACCTAATATTATATATGTAAATAAGGTTTTGAATGTATATGATTGAAGTAGAAAATTTTCATAAATAAATAAAAACAAAAGACTAAACAGGATGCCACTGACTCCTTATAATTTAAAAAAATGATTATTACAAGAATATGCCTTCGAGAAAATAGTGTAAGAAACTCAACTTTGAAAAAAAAACTGAGAAGATTACCTATATTAAAATATTTGAAAAAACATACTTCACCCTAGGATAATTGGAATACCTATTACTTATGAAATAGCTACAAATGATGTGGATCAGCACCTCTTTAAAGACGTTGCAAACACGAATAGGCTTAATATATTATTGATTCTAGACAAAACCTATACAATTCATGAGAGCTTTCAACAGAAACTCAAAACACAATTTCATGATGCTGCGAAGAGAAAATAACTAGAAGGCACTGGCAAGCTTTACGCTATTTAAACTACACTAGGATGATAAGTTCACGATTGTTTGTCAATAGTTCATCACAGCCTTCAAAATTCAACATACGTATAACGTTACGTTATGAGTATTCTGTTTACATGGTAATTTTTGATTATTAAGAAAAAATTAATTTTCTCCCCAATTCTAATTAAATTATTTGTTTTTAACTGATTTTCCAGCTTAAAAACGACAGCTACTACAGCCTATCTGATTAAGGGAGGGTGGAGTCTTCAAATCTTTGTGTTTCAGACCATTATTTTTTGTAATCATCTAGAAAGTGTCCAATTTTTTGATATATTATACCTATATATTTTTCCCCGACGTGCAATGCCGGCGAGTATTTATGAAATTCGCTTAAAATTTGGTGAGAGACTCTTTTTAAAAATGCGAAAAAAGAACAGCTTTGTTTTTTTGATTCAGCTCAAAATAGCAGATCACTCAAATTTTGAAGGGACCAGAAAAACACAAATGGCTCTAATTTTTAGTGTTCTCGAACGAAAGAATGAGTCACAGACACCAACATATCCAAAGTTCAGCTTGTTGAGTGCATTTTGAGGGGAGTTAGAGCAAAAAACGGCGTTTTGAGCGACCTAAAAAGGAGTAAAAATTTCAGGCGCCTCAAGTAGCTATTTTTTGAAAAATATGTGTTCATATAATTATTGCATGGTAAGAAATACTACATTTGGAAATTATAGGTATTATGAATTTACGTATAATGTCTACCAACAAGATCAAAAAAACAACGTTATTAATTATTAATAAAAAATAATTTTATTCAATACAATACAATACAATTTTTCAAATTACAAAATATAAAAATGTGGATGATAAAACAATATTATTTTTCAAGTCAAGTCCCAACTCTACGAAAATAACTGAAGATTATTCGAAACAATGAGATCAACTATGTATGGTTCATTATAGGTATTCCCATACCTTGCAAGGAAAACGCTAAGTAAAAATATTTCTGGCTTTTATATTTGAGCACTATACCAATAAACAATTTATTTGGATAACAGCCATTTTGAATTCGATAAAATATATTTCTTTCGATAACAGTCTAATTCTTTATCAATATCAGAAGTGAGTTCTTCAAAGGGACTGAAATCTGAAACGAACGTTCTCTTATTATACGTTTTTTTCTCAACCAAGAGAATTATAAAATTTTACCTGTTTTATAGGCGTCACTTTTCAAAGGAAAAAAGGTACTCTTTTTCTCATTTGATCCTTCAATCCTTTTATTAAGATTATTTCCAAAATACTTTTGTCTCGAGGAATCAAAAGTTACATCTGCATTTTCCATTCTAATGAGTGAATGAAAGAATAATTAACTTTTAATAACAAGCATAGTTGATATAGAATATTTAAATACCAACATAGTCAAACAATTTTTTTTTTTAAATATAGACACAATAAAAACTTTTTAGAATTGAAACTTGACATAATTTACATTTGAGACTCTTGTTACACATATAGTTTCCGAGCTCGTTTTTCGCATACTATTTACGTACGCGAAGATTTATCGTTCTACATTACAATTTCCCATAATTTACAATGTACCAATGGCATGGTCAGAAGAGAGAGGGGCGTAATAATGAAGAAAAGTCCTCATAGCGAATATGAAGAGAGCCCTTTCCCTAGACGCACACAGTTTTTTTACATCAGGAGAGTAAAACTTATTCACAATTTCAAACATAATCCCTAATAAATTTTTCAATTTTTAAAAACCCAAGTACCTACTGAAAATTTAATTAAGTCAAAAATTTGTCCTCATCAAAATCTAAACGTAGGAAAAGATCTGCCATACCACAGAAGTGAAAACTAATTTTATAAGCTAATAAAAATATTTATCATTAAATGCTGCGCAAGCCATAGGTTTTTTGACACTTTCTACAACAGTGATATGAGAAAATGAATCACCAAGAATCATAAATATTTTCTACATCTCATTAAAAAACAAGTTTTTGACGATTTAAGTTTTTTTGAAGATTTAAAGATAGAATTCTGACCATCAAAAACCAAAAAAAATTAACTGTCATTGTAATGAAATTCAGGGTGTCTTTTCATCAATTTATGTGAAAAAGAAAATTTTTCCGCATATTAGCATTTCGATTTTTAGTGATTTACTGTAGCAATGAAAAGTGAATGCATAAATAAGTGATATCACGATCGGTTTTGGTGTTTTGCACACTTTTAATTTAAAACAACACTGAATATGATGAATAAAGAATTAGAATAAAGTTTGACTTTTACATCCTTCCATCGCCAATGCAATAATTTCGCAAAAATGAGATGGAAATAGAAAAAAAACCTGAAAAATATTAAATTTTTACAAACACAAAATACATAAGAATTCAATCATTAAAAAGATGGACATAGTGGCAATACAGGGATACTAAGATCTAACTGTGCTATTTCTTTATTCATCAAATTCAATATTATGTTGCTTGAAAACGATGCAAGATAACGATACCGGTCACGATATCAATCCCAATGTAAAATGTAATCATTTCATGTCACAATACAAAAAGTTTTCATCGTATCTATACTTGATGTGGCAAAAATTACTAATGTAAGTATTATACAAAAGAGCGGAAAAATTTACCTGTAATCACTATTCCTTCTATAATTCTTGAAATCCTGCATTTCTGTGGTTAAACATGAAATTGCAGTTAAAAGTTCTTCAATTTCTTTTTTCATGCTCATCTCCTCCTCCTATATAGGCAATCGGTAATGATAGTAAAGATTTCATTTTAATTCTCAAAATAATCATATTATATAAAAAATCCAAAAATACTGATATACCAAATTAGAAGGGTCTTCTGTCTGCGTAGCGACTGTTCTTGGATCTTCACAACTCATTCGATTTTCTTTCAGCGATCTTTCATTGTGTACGTTCAGTACTATTTTTTTGATGCCTTGCGATATGACAGATTCATCTCCCATTTCGTTTGTAAATAATTCATATATTTTATTCTGAATAATGCTTTCGTGATTTTCACGCCATAATTTCTCATTATTATTTTGATTTGCTTCCAAAAATGATTGAAATTTCTGTAATAAAATGAAAAATATATGTAATTTAGAATTTATCAAGTTGAGTACAAAAAACAAAAAAGCATATTTCTTCAATTCAAATTTTTTTGCAATATTTGAAATGCATAAAATGAACAATTATTGATATCAATTAAGCAGTTTTTTGAAGAAAAAAAAAATGAATGATGTGCATTACAAAATTATTCAAAAATCTATGGTGCTGTTATATGTACTACTAAGAACTGTCAAACCAAAAATTTACTAACGTGAACAATTGTTGCTTAATCGTGAGCAGCATTTTTATATAAAAAAAAAAAGATTTGATTATACCTCATGAAGTTTAAGCGAAACATTTTCTTTCTCGGATTCAACTTTTTTCATTATTGTTTCATTTTTAATCTCTATATTTTCCAACTTTTTTGTTGTATTCTGCTCTAAATCATTTAATCTACCATAAAAAATGAAAAGTTTAGAAGTTCGTGATTTTCTAAGTCAATTTTTAGGACATATTTTTATTTCCACGCCACATAAATCATAATGCGGATATTTTTAAATAGTTATACAAACTTCTGTGTTATACAATCGTTGATTTTTTTCTGGTCTTTTTCCAACTTTTTTTCATATTCTTCGAATTTGTTGTAGACAATATCGCTATACTTTTTTTGGATTTCTTTAAGATCATTTATCTCATGGTCATATACTGTTTTCAATGCGTCGATCATTGCGTAACTTTTTTCTACTTTTTTCTCTATTTCTCTTGAAAATGTCTGTAAACTTATTCACAAATTTACAAAGTAAGGCTAATTATTTACATACTGACAAAGAAAAAAATTTATAAATATTATATATTTCAAAAATCTTTTACCATTTTTGCGTCTCCCTTTGAATGAATTCTGAATTACTTTGATTTTCCAGATTCGAAGTAGGAATACAGAGATGTTTTTTCAGCTTTGTAATTTCTTCAACAATTTTAATTTCAAATTTAGAATTTAACTTTTGCTCTAAATTACTAATAGCTTCATTCAATAAGGTATTAACATCATGCATGCTCTATCAGGTTGACCAAAAAATTAGTATTTGAAATAAATAAATGAAAATAAATGTTAAATAAAGGATACATTACACTTGACATACCAAATTATGATTCTGACTATGATTAGTCATTTTATTTTTAGCTTTCAACTTTTGTATATCAGTGACGGTATTGACATCAATTCCGGATTCCGTAATATTTGTCAATATATTATGAGGAGTCTCTTCCTCTGAAACAACTTCAGAGCTCGCGGATTCTGATACAATATTTTCAATCGTGTCATCGAGATTGCTATCAGAAATGAGATACGAATCAGGATGGCTTAAATTTATTTGCAGACGTTTGAAATTTTTCAACGGTAGTTTTTCGATAAATGATGTTTTGCTTCGATCGGGAGGCTGTTTCAATGTTGCAGGGGAAATTTCCAAATTGCTTGTTCTTCTTTGACTTCTATTTCGCAATACTTCATCTAATAAAATACAAAGATAACAAAAATTATATTAACGATTCAAACTAAAAGAAAAAAATTGATGGTGAAAATATTTTGAAATACCAGGTTTAAATTCATCATCCGAGTTACTCAAACTGCGATCATACAGTTTCCTATAATCAGCACGAACTTGTCCCGAATTCTGTGTTTCATTATGACGTTTATTTTTGGTGGAAGAAATTTCATCGCTTCTGTTGAAATTTCGTAAAAACTATAAAATCTTCAAAAATGACTAAATCAAGTATAAAATAATTCTTACCGATTGAGTGTCGGAGATGCATTTTCAGAGAATGTTTCTAACTTATTGGTTGAAAACGAGACAGATTTTTTATAGTTTGAATTGGAATCATTTTTTGTTTTGAGCGAAGAAAACAAATTTGACCTCACAATGTAATCATCAGCATCGGTGTTTTTCTCCTCATCTCTATACTTTAAAAGTTGTTTGATAGGTAGCTAGATCACACTTTCAAATTAATTTTCAAAAAAGAAAAAGTTTAAAAGTAAATAAATCAAGATTTACCAACTGAGGCTTCTTATTCTGTCTCAAAGGTAGCATCTCCAAACCACAAATATTTTTCAAGTTCAAATCGTCGGATAAATTTTTACTGTCTGAAAAATCACACAAGATGAAATATAATAATTTCATACAACTTCTGAATTCTGTACCAAACAAAAGATTATTAATTACTTAATTACAAAAATTCAAAATACTTACACCTGGTTTTTGCGATTAAATTCCGGTAATATTCATCGATAGGATGTTCCCATTGAGATGTTCCATTAACAACATTGAAGTAAAAAAATGTTTGTAATTCTGTATCGTAGCTATACAATATACATACATACGTACATACATGAAATAAAAATAGATCAACTATACAATAGTAAAATTTAACGAACAGTGTGAATGGTGAAGGGATTCATGGTTAACTTACCATGGAATCCAACTAACTGGTAAAGGATGAATTAATCCTCTCAAAACTATCGGTAAAAGATGCGGTTCGTGTGAAAGATTAACGTCAAGTTTTTCTGCATAATGTAAAATTTCTGAGAACAATACAAAGAATGTAGTACTTTAGCTTGTAAAGAAAATGTACGGTGAATGTGAAAATAAAGCTTTACCTTCAGCAGTTATTTTGTAATCATTGGGAAAAATTTCTGAACAAATTATCACTTTTTTTTCAGGGAAACATTCTGACATTATAGGGAAATTTTTTACACAGCATTTTCTTCCGATAAAACCGTTAGTTAGCAGGAAATCTACAGTCAATAGAAGTAACGCTCGAGGAAGCCGAAGTGACTAAACACCGCTACACACAAGTACATGCAAGAGCGGAAACAGCACGATATCGATTAATCGATTCTTGCGTACTATTACGTATAATTATATACCTCCACCTAAACTGCCTGTATAAGTAATGACTAATGAGTGTTGGATATAGAGTATGTACTAGTACAACAGTCGGACAGTGTCTCTATGGCAAAATGATTTACCTATAATTATCTCACCATAATTTTAGGCAACCGGCAGCTTACGTAATGTATTTAAGAAAACTGAATCAAATCTGAATGATGTGTGACAGCAGGATTCTGAGTTCTTGAGCACATAAATAAAAGAACCCAATAGTCATCAGATTTTTGAGTTTTTTACTTCTGATTTTATCGCCAACTGCCATTCTGCCAAACAATCAACATTAAGTCGAGGTTGACCTCAATTTGCATCATTGCATGCGCGACAACCGACAGCGCAAATATACATCGTCATCGTTGTGTGTAGATAACGGTATGATTGATAACAAGAAAATTTACTTACGTATTCAAAATTTCAATTTTATCTTGTTGCATGCTTTACATCTCAATTTTTTTTCAATATAGAAAAAAAATTATTTTCAACTCCAAAATTCACTGGTAGATGATTCATTTTTGAGGTAAATTTTAGAAAAATGTTGGATTTATTTTCCATCTTCAGTAAAGGAGGAATTGTTCTATGGTGTTTCCAAAGCACAGGACATATATTCACTCCATCAGTGAACGCTTTAATTTCCAACGTTGTTTTGCAGGTATTATATTCAATTTTGATTTTATTTATATTATTAATTTATTTTAATTCGCCTGATTGAAGCGTTTAATATATAATGGTATTTGTTCATAGGAAAGAACAGGGAACAACAGTTTCGAACACAATTCATTAGTCCTAAAATATAAATTGGACAATGAATTTGAATTGGTTTTTGTAGTGGCGTATCAAAAAATCTTGCAGTTAGCCTATATTGATAAGTTCTTGGACGATATCCAATTGGAATTTCGCGATAAGTATAAAAACGAATTACATCGCTGTCTCCATTCTCATGTAGGTGAAATCATTTAATAAACCATCACATCTATTATACATACTCTTATTCCACCCAGTGAAATTAATTTTTTAGAGTTTTGATTTCCAAAAAAATTTTAAAGCTGTGCTAAAGTCAGCTGAAGAATGGGGTAAAGCTCAGGAATGTATTGTGAAACCTATGAGAACTTACCAGGAATCTGCGAAATCAAAAAAAACTATTTCTTCCATGGTTGAGAAGAAAACGGACAACAAAGAAAATAAAAAAAAAGGTTCGTTTGTAATGTTAGGTGTAGCGTATATAGAAAAAAATTACAATATATATTTATTGTTGTTTTATAATTACTACTTCAGAGCCTCTAGTTACCAAGGAAATCTCGAAACCGACTAATTTAGCAATAAATGGAACAGGCGATGATATCATCTTACAAAACAGAGCAAAATTAGCGCAGAAATTGGGATCACCGAAAAACAATAATAATATCAATAGCAAAAAAGTGAAACCGTATGTGTCGAATATGAATTGAATATTGTTAATGATTCACTTTCAATCGTAAAGAATGAAATTTTTCATTCTAGGAAAAGCCCGAAAGAAAACGCAAAAGAGGGTAAAAAGCCGCGAAAGTGGGATTTAGGTGGAGGAAGTTCAGATCTGCCTTTTTTGGATTACACGAAAGATAAGGATAATAAAACGGAACAAGAATCATCATTTTCAACTAACACAGAAGTAATGAATTGATATTTTTTCACGAATTTAGCTCACAAAATTACTAACGGTTCTTCAATTTACTATCGAACAGATCGTCGGTCAGATGGTTGGAGGTATTCGGGATCTAGAAGTAGAAAGTGATTCGGAAGATGAGGAGTTCGAAACCGCTGCAGAAAGGAAGAAAAAAGCGGAATCGAAGTCTCGTGGAGTATTTTCGGTTTTCAAGTAAGATCAAAATTGAGTTTGTAATTTTAGGAATTTTACTGTATTTCCAGTACATAATGAGTACTTCATTATTTGTGTACAGGGGTCTAGTCGGGAATAAAAATATTACTCCGGAAATAATGGAACCAGTTTTGGAAAAATTAAAAGACCATCTGATATCTAAAAACGTAGCTACAGACATAGCTCAAAAGTTATGCGATTCCGTATCAAGGAAACTTGAAGGCAAAGTAATGAATTGTTTGTAAAGATTTTGTTTTATGTTTCAAATGTATTTGTTAATTCATCTGTGACACTCCTTGTTAGCGTGTTATTTATTGCTCAACATTAATAACGTTTTCAATAATATTCAAATTATGATTATTAATCGTGCCAAAATGTTTATCTTTAAGGTTCTCGGAACATTTGAATCAATTACTACAATTGTGAAAAATAGCATGACTGAATCATTAGTTCATATATTATCGCCAAAACGAAGAATTGATATTTTACGGGACGTAATGGAAGCCAAAAAACAAGGACGGCCTTATGTTATTACATTTTGTGGCGTGAACGGTGTTGGAAAATCTACGAATCTGGCAAAGGTACTTTAAGAGTCTTCAGATTTATTGTATTGTTTATATTTATGTGTACCAGATCTCAGTTATTTTTGCCCTTTTAGATTTCATTTTGGTTGATAGAAAATAATTTTCAAGTTTTAATAGCGGCTTGTGATACTTTTCGTGCCGGTGCCGTTGAACAGTTACGCACTCATATGAGACATCTCAATTCTCTCCATCCTCCATCAAAACATAGAGGATTGGAAATGGTTAAATTATATGAAAAAGGATATGGTAATTGCTTTCATTCATGAAATATTGAGTAATATAAAAAAATGATTGGCTTATAAAACTGAAAATAATCGGGTTTTATACAGGGAAAGATGCTGCTGGAATCGCTCTAGAAGCCATCAATTTCGCTCGCGATGATAAAATAGATGTGGTTCTAATAGATACTGCTGGACGTATGCAAGATAACGAACCTTTGATGAAGGCTTTGTCCAAAGTAATTTTTTGTTTAAGGTAGTGCTTCAAAAAATGAGTAGGTAAATTCGAAAAAATTGATTTTAAAACAAAAAAAAAAAAAAAAAAAAAAATTGGAAAAATGAATGATAAGCACCCTCAAACAAAGTCTCTAAAACAATATATTATAATTTCAAATCTTTTCGTTTTCTCAAAAATAGCGCGACGAAATGATTTGAAATTATAATATATTGTTTTACAGACTTTTTTTTGAAGGTGCTCAGTATTTATTTTTCCAATTATTTCATTTCTTCATTATTAAGGCGGTGCCTCGGAAGATATGTTGGTAAATGCGAAAAAGTTAGTTTTTTAATAAAAAAATGAAAAAATTGGAAAAATAAATGCTAAATGCCCTCACACAAAGTCTCTAAAACAATATATTATAATTTTAAATCATTTTGTTGCGTTATTTTTGAGAAAAACACTACCAATGAAAATAGGATATAATTTCCATTAGTAGTGTTTTTCTCAAAAATAACGCAACAAAATGATTTGAAATTATAATATATTGTTTTAGAGACTTTGGTTGAGGGCATTTAGCATTTATTTTTCTAATTTTTTCATTTTTTTAATTAAGAAATCATTTTTTGCAATTACCTACTTATTTTCCGAAGTACCACCTTAAATTAACTTTTTTGCATTTGCCTACTTATTTTCCAAAGCACCATCTTAATAGTAAAAAAAAACTCGATAACAAAACTTCATTTTTACGATTTCCGCATTTTTTAGTTGATAAGAGTTAATCAACCAGATATGGTTCTATTTGTGGGTGAAGCGTTGGTAGGAAATGAAGCTGTTGATCAGTTGGTGAAGTTTAACCAAGCAATTGCTGATAATTCTGATTCATCCAATCCTCATCTAATTGATGGCATTGTTTTAACAAAATTTGATACAATTGACGACAAAGTGAATTACCAATCCCACAAAAGCATTGAATTAAGCATTTAAATTGAAGTGAAATTTTACGATTATTGTCTTTTTGATTTTCAGGTTGGTGCTGCTATCTCCATGACGTACATCACAGGGCAACCGATTGTTTTTGTGGGTACAGGGCAAACTTACACAGATTTAAAATCATTAAATGCAAAAGCTGTTGTATCAGCATTAATGAAATAATACTTACTCTAATATTATAAAGTGTACTATGCATCTTTTTCATTATTATTATTATTATTATTATTGTTTTGGATACATTTCCACTTTGAGTAGGTACCATTGATGCGGTGTTTTTCATAATATAATTTTGTATAAGTTTTTCAGTTATTATTATTTTATTCATTTTTTCTACATGATGTTCCTTCTATTAAAATTAAACAACAAAATACAAAAAGAAATAAAAATATTAATATCACAACAGTAAGCATATTACAAAGATGAATAATTAGAAAAATGATTTAAATGTAAACAATCAAGCAGCTTTAATCAAATCAGTGACATTTTCAGGAACAACAATAATCCTATCAGTTATATTTCCCAAATTTACAATTTCTCCATTTTTATCGTTTGCATTCACGTTGATAATTGCTAACTCCTCTCTAAAATTAACCTTCACTCCTCTTTGTAAAATGAATTTGCATTCACCCAAAACCAACCTCAATTTACCAGACTTCATTATTTGTAATTTTCCTATCTGTCCTTCAGGTAAATCATGAATTGTGCATTTATATCCGTTAGCATCTACATCGTTCCGTTTGATATTCATTTTGGGATTTTGGGAATCATCTAACATAGCAGGAATATATTTTGGTGTCTTCAGAATGAATAAAGGCGAATCTTCATCGTCTGGTTTCAAAACATCGGTTAAAAGAGAATTCATTTTAATATCTTCCTTATGAGAATGATTGCCAACCTCGTATTTTTTAGTTCTACTCGAAGGTAACGCCGAAGGCAAATCATGAGCAGACATAGAAAAATTTTCTAAGCTCTCCGGTCTTTTTTCAAACACATCTTTGAAACTATTAATTTCTATGTCATTTTTTCTTTGGCCGTCTACTTTTTCTATTATTCGTTTAAGTTGTTTATTTTTAACACCTCCACTGCCTGCAGTAGAACACTTGCCACCAAATTTACTCTGGAAATGTGGACTGCTTTTATCAATTCCGGAAGAAAAGATGCCATCAGTTTGAACAACATTATGTTTTCTTTCGTTTCTACGTTGCTTAGGTCCATCAGCTTTACAGGAATTTTCTACGCTGGTTTCTTCAGTTTTTACTTTCGCAGATGATGAAGGTAATTTACGTGATACGTCTAAGTTAGGTACATATGTTTTTTTATTCAATATCTTATTTTTTGAGAAAGGTAGAACCACTTTTTGAATATCATTATAATCTCTAAATGATGGTAATCTTTGAGACTGCGAAGGATTTAAATTCATGACAGGGCTGAAAAAAAAAATTCCAATTTGTTTTTAGTATGTTTTCTCAGATCCTCAACCAATGCGAAGAAAAAATGTAGAATAAATAAAAATTTCTATAGTGTATACCTCTATTCACTTCCTAATATCAGTCCAGAATGATGCAAATACACGTTGTTCTTCAACAGTATTCTTGCAAAGTTCTTCGATCTTTCTAAAATAAAATGAAAAACTATTTGATAGGACGTTTAAAACTTTTTTTTTCGTTAAAACGCCAGCGATAGGTGGCAACATGCAGATGAAAATTTATCAAATTTGAGATCCTTAGATCAATGCAGATCAATTACATCAGAATAAATTCAGATCACATCACATTGATAACATGAATCAAAGTGCTTTGACCTATAACAGGTTAAACCATTCCGGCTGGCCACCAAGAAATTTTAATAAATTTCTATTCGTTCTCCCAGCCACAAGAGTCTGAGATGGTCTGTGAACAACAACCAATAAAAATGAAAAATATTTGGTTCTGAATGACGTCAATATGAGCAGCTAAATGTACATGTGGACTTATCACTTTTGCGGTGTAAGAGGAGAGATTGAAATTTGATCAATAGAGTATTTTTATAATGACTGGTCTAGGTTCTAATTGGTCATACGTCACGCCTGTAACAATCAATCAGCAAGTTGGAATGTTAAATGTTATAAATTTACCTCGACTAAATAAAAACACAAATCAGCTGATGATTCAAATCACAAACGAATTTTAGTCGTTCACTGAAAACTGAACGATATTATTTAGGAAGGTCGAAGGTAGAAATGAAACTACCTACATTTTATCACATTCTAGCGTTATGATTGGTCATTACGCACGTAACATATGACCAATTAGAATACTTATTGAGACTAGGGTTGAGATCTTATGTGAGTGAGGCAGTGAGCTAACTAGTCTTTATATATATAACTTTGGTTTTGCACTTTTGTACTGCTTCGTGCTTCCACGGTGAAGCAGAGTAGAGCAAAAAGAAATGAACATGATTATTACATTGATTAAAGTCAATGGATTATTAATACAGGAATAAAGATTTCACTTTAATATCAATAGGATGGCCATCACTTCATTATAAACATCTCAAAATTTCAAAAAATTTTGGTAAACCTCTACACCTTCATTTTTTTCATGATAATATAAATTATGATATAATAATTAATTATTCCATAATGATAATATTCCACTTTACTTTCATTGCTCGGACTTAGTACTTTCATGTGTGCATTGTTCGCATTTCTCAATTTTTCATTTCCAAATAATCATGTTATTCGCCCAAGAACTTCAGTTATTATAAATGTTAGATAGATGTAAATATTCGTAATTTGAAAAATTCGTATTATATTATATAGATCATTTCTATATTCTAAAGAATTAGTTTTTCTTTCATAAGTCTTATTTTATGAATTCTTTTTCATTTCTTATCATTTTCTATGAGCCATGCTACGTGTTCTTGGTTATTAATTAAAATTCATTGCTCATTTTCACACTTGAAATGTACTTATATAGTAAATTAGTAACCCTATTGAAATAAAATCCATCCTGAACAACTTAGTACATTAGTTTGTTGTATGATTATTATGAACATTTTTGGAAGATGTACTCCTGAACAAGAAAGTGTTCGCATCAACTTTGTTTTAATCACATATTCTAGTGTTATGGGTATTTACGTTCTATTAGTTTTTCCAATGCAGTGCCTGCGAAACCTGCAAGTTCAAATCTCTTTTAGTACTACATTTCATTTCATTTTCTAAAATATTTAACAGTGCTTCAGATTTGTTCACTTACATTGACTGAATTCAAAATTTCTGTGAAGGAATATTGACTAATATCCTAAAATCTAGTTTGAGCTTTCTGGTTGATTGTACTGTATTGAAAAAATGTTATTTTTTTCCTTCAGGAAAAATCTTTAGATCATGAAGTTGTACATTTGTTGAAGACTTCTTTATGCCAGCAAATTAACAAAGGATCCAACTTCAAAAATTAAGTATATTGTGATACATTCGGATGATATTTTCCCTTATTTATTCATGTGATTACAAAAAAAAACACACGAATAGTATTTACCAATAATAAGCGATAATAAGTACGTTCAAAAATGTCATACGTTAAAAGAAAGTCTTTGTGTACCCGACGAAGAACGAGATCTTTAGGAAGTATGCGTGAGTATTTTAATTTATTGTACGTACTTAGGAATGTGATATTTATGTTATAATAAATTTCAAGTAATGATTGACCATGTTTTCAGCTTTTGCATGGCAAGCACAACAATTACGTTTACAAACTCAAAGTGATGAAATGTGTTCTAGCAGTACTTCCAAAGATAAAGACTGCTCTAATTTTTTCCAAGTTTGTTGAAAATTACATATTTGTCTACCAATATGGAGATTCGTTAGTGTATTTATTTAAGACTGTGAACTTCATTTAGAGTGATTCAGATGACATCTGTAGTAGTACTCACCATAACACAGCATGTTTTTTCAACGTTTCTGGTGTTTCGGGAAGTGTTCTCAATAATATGGAATCAGATTCATTCAACGAGAACTCTCCTTGTCGTCGTTCTGTGAGAAGGTATTTTGCGTGTAGTTTCTATTTAGGAAAATAATCTATCATAGTTTTGGAATACTACATGTAATACTAAATTGTATTATCATTTTATTCTTTCAGAAAACGTAAATTCAAAAAAATTGCTATGGATATGGAATCATCTGTTTCGAATAGATTTTATTCAAATTCTGTTTCGCATAAATATAACAAGAAATTGAGAGTTATGCGGCATTCCTTCAACTGTCAGAGTAATAGGTATTGTTAAACTATTAACTAACACGATATATTGATCACTGTTTTTTCCACTCGAATATTTTTGAAAGTTATATCAACTTGAAGTGGGATTGATATAACTTTACCAAACTTCAGATTATGGCTGAACTCCGGAAAAAGAAAACGTAATACCAAAGAAAAAATTTCCGTTCCGTTGGATAGCGGAGAATCATCTGATTTAGGGAGAGAAGCTAAAGTTTTAGCCATAAGTAAACTTTCGTTGAATGACTATCCAGAGGAGCAATTTAATACAATGGAAGTAACTTATAATGCTACTGGTATCGATTCTAGTAGCATCAGTTCATCAGGGAGTGAAGCAGGCATATTCACCAATGACGAAGGCCGAGAGGGTGCGAAAAAGCAAAAACTATTTGTGTCTTTGCACTTTTTTCCTTTATATATCATAATCATTGCATGTAGGCGACGACGAACAAAGTGACTGGGTTGATGTTGGAATAGCCGCCGGAGTTGGTGATGCGGAGAAAGATAACAAAATGTACACTATTTACCAGAAATTCTTGCTTGGTAATTTTGACCAGTTATCTACTGAAGAAAAGAAGCTTTACAAAGTTTTTTCCGAAAAAGTAAGATTAATTTATGGAAGAATGGAACTTTTAATTTTGTTTAATTATTTTTAATAATGTATCTTTTTTAGGGGAAAGATTGTGATATTCGTACTAGTCGTAGAAGAGGACGCTCGTTTAAACCAAACTTTAATGTCGTTTTACCATCTGACGCGAAGGATTCAAAATTCCTTCCAGATGTCTTGAATAATGTATGCAGGTATGTAATTGATTATAAGTATCTTAACAGTTCATTTTATTATAATAATCAGTTCTTTTAATACATTAGTAGTAGAAAGCATGAGATGGAAATAGATTGTGGAATAACAACCAGGAGACATACATTCAGTGGTTACAAAAAAAGAAAACGTATCCCTCAAAATAATCCACTCCCTACTGATAAAGGTAAAAATATAATAGGCGTTGTTGCAATTTTCTAAAACTCTTTTATATGTATTTTTTTTGCACTTGTGAACATTCTTAGGTTCAGATCCAAGTTCTCATATACCACTTCCTACAATACACAAGCTTTCAGATATTTCTTCTTCAGATTCGAAAGATTCATTGCAATAAATTGTAGTAGGAGAGTATTTTAACATGTTGTAATGAAATCACGAAATGAAAACAATTCGTATGAATAAATGTGAAGATTTCGTGTTCAAGTATCTTATTATCACCCAAAATATAAAGGAATCTGAGTAAGAAGATGAATTCATAGAAATGTTTTCAGTTTTCATAAGAGATTTTGACGGTATCGTTGTACTGATGCAGCTAAAAATATATTGTACATTTTAATCTTGAAAATGTAGCTTCCTTATGTAGATCTTTGAAATTAAGATTTTTGCGTGGTTGTGTATATTTTGTTTTAAAGTGGTTTAGACCATTGATGTAAAAATATTTTCATGGTTATGTGTCTATCTCCATGAGAAGCACTATGCTTACGTAAACCATTCCATTTTTAATATTTATTATTGAAATTTAATTATTTCTTATGATTATATTATTAATTGTAGAATTTGTTGTTTATGATGTGAGTAAATCTTCAATTAGCAAATTTTGTTTTTGTGATATACTAGCACATAATATTGGTATTAATCGAAGTATGTACGGGAAACGGAGTTGGGCAAATTTGAATTGTTACTGAAACCTTAAATTATGTCATCGCTATACGTGTATTCCATATTCATTTTTTTGGTCGATCGTGAAATAACTTTAGATGTAAGAAAATCACGATAATATGTTTGTATAAATTCATTTAATTTATTTAAGAAGTATTATCGTACTAGACAAGGATGAGGATATTTTTTTAACAATTATTTTAGTCAATCATTAAAATCTTTTTGAATCATATGTCTATCTCACCAAAATTTTCTACCTACTATGACACTCTTAAAACTGTAAATTAATCTCAATTTCACTTGAATACTATATCATATCAAAAGTTATATAAACAGCTGTATATTTATTTGCCTGAACATGTATCACCAAGTGTAGACCAAGAAAGTTTTCATAATTCCAACATTTCCTTTTTTTGAAATATAATATATACAATTCCAAACGCGTAACAAATTTTCAACGATCTTGGCGTTTTATCAATGAGAACAATTTTTCAGGGAGAAAATCGTGCGAAATACTAGAGGCATGGAATGACTATTTTTTTTTTTTTTTTTTTTTTAGTTTAACTACTAAAATAAATTTTTTACCTAAATTTTTATATAGTGTTGAAAATTCTAATATAATCATGTACTTATAACTGTACTAATGTATTTTTCA